>JALBCR010001468.1:0-214343 GCA_030710515.1 Abscondita cerata | reverse complement strand
AATGTATCAATAATAATGGAGGTCACACCCATTATTGATTTCTTATATTTATTTATATAGTAATACCTTTATTTAAAAAAAAAGTTTTCATTTAATTTTAAACTATAACTTGGTATCTTAATTATAATTATGTAATAAATTCTTGTCAAAAAACTAAATATATACGTTGACAATAAGAATTGCCTTAGTTTTTATTTTCACTTTTATATTAACTACAGAAAAAATGAAACGTCATAAAATATACATTTTGTAAGGACTAAATATTATGAATAGAGAGTTTAATGATTTTTTTTAATAACTTACAATAATTAGTAGGTTAGATTTATTTAAAAATAAGTAATAATCAGTCAACCCAAATAACCATGTTTAGTTTTTTGATTTAATTTAAAAGTTATTGCTTGTAGACGTTTTTTAAATCAAAATTATTTCTAATTTTATTTTGTAAACATTTCCCGGCTATGTAATGATTCATTCTACAGTCCTTCTATAAGATAACCCGTGCTGAGACTACCTGCTGTTAGAACTGTAAATGATACCCTTAAGCCCGCTTCACAATGTGCAAACTTTTGTTTACAGAAATTGTGGTGTCCAAGTTTTAAATTTCATGAGTGTACATACCTGTTGTAGTTTATATTATTATTATTAATATGAAGATTAGTCTAAAATAAAAGTTGTGAGTACTCATTATCAACCGGTGGAACAATAAAGGTAGAAGCTGTAACTGGACCATACATTTTTGCAGGTTATTAGACAAAGTTGGATAACCAAAAGTAACGTTTTGTCAACATTTGTTTTACTGTTTATTGCGTTTTTGTGTAGTTTACTGCAAACTTGTTACCACAAAATATTGCGCGTTCAAATTTATTTAATTTACGATTATTAGTCTTAAAATCGTTTTAATGTAAATACATCGTTTATAATCACGAAAGTGTGATTGCTGCAAAAAGTGCTGCACTAGATCCTCTATGAGATAAGCCAACAAAATACAGGGTGTTCTATTTGAGATAAGCAAGATAATGAACTTTCAATATATTGATAATAGCAATTGATTTTTTTAACACTCTGTGTAGTATTCCGCAATTTTAACTCCAGTGGTTGATGAAATGATAAGTTATTAGTCGGAAACCAGTAAGTTTCTTCTTGGATTTCATTTAGCATCGAAAAATAATTTTCCTTAAAAACTGAGTCTTATTTTTACCGAAGAATTTGAAATCCTTATCAAAAAACGTTCTATAAAGAAAAAAAACATAACCTTGATGCGCCATTTTTTTTTGTACCACCCTGTGTGTTTGAAAATAATTTCAGTTTGTAGCTCTTATTAACCTACATGGTATTATTAGTTCAAAATGAATTCGAAATAAAGAAATAAAGAAAGACGTGAAAATCCGTGCCATTAGTAGTGGTATATATTATTTTTAACCACATAATTTGGTTTTTAAATAACTTTAAATTATATATGGACGCATTAACACAAAAAATTTTCTTTAAGCGACATTATTGAACCACTGGCAGGCGCTAAAGGTTTTACTGCTTAACCATTAAAAGCAACAGTTCTTTTGTTCTCACAACTATTTAGGGTATTGATCATATTAAGAATGTAACAGTAAAGTACCAACTTGATTCGTCGAAAATAAAACGTTACTATAACACTCGAGAATCTTGAAAATTTGAAAATAAACACATGAAAACTAAACAATAAACGCTTGAAGAAAAAATAATATTATCTCACTTAAAGTTAAATAATATAATTGTTAAGCTTAAAAGTTTGCTGGCGAGAAGAAGTAAAATAATCTACTATTTGTTATTTTATTATGGAGGTGAACATTTTTTGTATTTCAATATTTTCCGCTTATTTTATTTGAATTAAAATTGTTTGTACTTGGTTGATTTTAAATGCACAGTTTGTCTGGTCCTAAAA
The DNA here is from genome assembly GCA_030710515.1 of Abscondita cerata. Classification (NCBI taxonomy): domain Eukaryota; kingdom Metazoa; phylum Arthropoda; class Insecta; order Coleoptera; family Lampyridae; genus Abscondita; species Abscondita cerata. The sequence continues at coordinate 212,425 of JALBCR010001468.1, read as the reverse complement.
TATACATTTCTAGTATTAAGTAAAATGTTACAGATATTTTTTCACTAATTGACGTCACAGCAACATTTTTAAATATCTGAAAATAGTTTACAATTATGTCATACTGTAAAAACTTTAACGCGAATGAGAAAAGCGAAAGTTTGGCAATCAGTTAGTAAATGATTTATGTAGGTTTGGTGTTGATATTTATATCTTTTCACTTACAATATAGAAAAATATAGTTGTCTTATTTATATTTAATAATATTTTTAAAATATTTCAATATTGCAGATTCCAATGCCAATGCCAATATAAATGAAGTGATTACTTGAAGGTTTCACGCCATTTATAAATATAGGTCGTTCGTAAGCAACCTGTTCAATTTATCTATTTTTGATCCAAAATTACGTACACATACATCCACAAATATTTTTCCGTTTGCCCCACTTTTATACACATAAGAAAATGCTAATGATTAAAAAGAAAGAAACAATTTATTAAAAAAAGTTTCTCACTTTGTAATGGTAAACGTGTTTTGCTGTTTAAAGCTCAACATGTCCAATGTTAATGCCAGCACGAACGTTTGTGCGAATGCGCCGAAATGGAAAAGCTCGACGAAGTCGAAACTGCTTTCCTGCGAAAGCTCTTTCAGAGCGTCGCATGAAAACCAATATGAACGATCTATTTTGACTCCCCTTCTGTTGAATAGATTTACTCCGTTCAGTATTCGGTACGTGTTTCGCGGTGAATGTATGTGTGTGAGTGTAGTGTAGAGGGGATCCTCTAAGGTCGAAAATCGCACATGCTAATATCGATCTTAAGCCACGAGATAACCTATGACCTATTAATTAAAAAGAAAAAACACCGATAACGGGGGATGAAAAATTTATAATAATTAATGATTGAGTATCACAATTTTGCCCACGTAACGAAAAATAATTTTATTAATTGAACAATGATTTTAGTTTTATTTCAGTGTCGCGTAACCGCCGATTTATAAATATGGGTTAAAACAAAAATCAATACACCGTATAATATAAAGTGTTTATTATTAAATTCGTGAGTTTTGTAACGTAAAAACGCTTGAACTAGAATCTCATTCTAATTCTTGAAAAATCTCGAATTTACTACTAAAAATACTTTTGTACGTGAAATAACCGAGTTATTTATAAATAACTTACAAATTTTATTAGTCCACTAACATTCCAGTAAATTACGCAATTTAGACCATTTTTTCGTGATAAACATAATTTTGAAAAAAAAATGGCTAGTAACAAATCTGTGGAAATAACTAAAAACGGGCACGAACTTGCGCCACTGAATAACACGCGACAAGGTCCGGATAGTGGACGTCCTGGCGTTACCATAGTATTGCAAGGACCTCGAGGATCTATTATATCCCGTGGGAGCGGCGCAGCAGATCAAGATCCTGACAGGGCAGCATGGTCGGGAAAAATGCAATTTTTCTTGTCCATCATAGGATATTCTGTGGGCTTAGGAAATATTTGGAGGTTTCCTTACTTGTGCCAACAGAATGGTGGAGGTATGTTTTACATAAAATTTGGAAAAGTCTATTTTAATCAATCGCATTTTCTTGCAACGTAAACATCGACGATTTATTACAATAACTAGTATTGAACATACAATATTTGCGCAGTTTCGTTTAAATTGTCGACCGGTGCTATTATACACTGATAAATTCTTGAATAAACTTAATTCCTATATTTTACAAGGGAATGCTACATAAAATACGATTCAAGGTCATAAAATTAGAATTGTATAACAAATAGTTTACGTAGCTATGGGAAAATACGTCATTACCCAATTTCCACAATGTAAAACTTACTTTACACTGCTGAGATTAAAGATTTTTCTGTAAATTTACTTCAAATTTATTTATAATTTTCGTGTCCCTGTCTTTTTTTGCAATTCGATAATGTTACAATGTTTTTGTCATCCTTTAGCAATGCAGACAAGAAAATATTTTATAACTCTTAGACAATATACAGAACTAAATTTTATCGATTTCATAATAAAAATTATCTCACTATAATTACAGTTCAGATGCGATCTGAATTGTTCTTTTAACGTTCATATTGCATCAAATCTATGTTAATTTTGAAATTCAATTAGTAGTTTTTAAATTTTATGTTTTCGGAAATTCTTTTAAAATATTTTTTTAGTTGAATATTTATCGGTTATTGGTTAACAGCACAATGCTACTGACTATACTATTTACAAAGAAAATGCAAAACTTGTGATGAAGGTCAAATGAAATAACAAGATAACGCAACTTACAGTTTTGCGTTGCGTAATTGAATTTAACAACAAGTGAACATCATTAGATTGTAGTAGAAATTCATTAGCTAATGTCGATCACTACTGAGCAAATACGCTTGTGTGTTTGTTGCGTATAAACTTAGTAGTAACATATTTCACTTTAACGGCCACCTTCCTACAACATGAACAATGTGGATTCGAATGCGAATGATGTTGGTATTTTTTTAAAAGCACCAAGCTAACCCATCATCCAGTCTACTCGATGATTCAACCAAAGTATTGCATTGAATCACTTGCTTGTCATCCATTTTTGTCTTTGTTGACTATCCCCCAAAACATTGAGGTATTATTTGATTGAGGCAAATCCGTTTCAAAATTATTTTGCTTCTGAGCCTTGAGGTATTGAAGTTCAAGTATTTTGACGTTCGTTTTAGTGAGTATCAAACTTTCACTTCGTCTAGAAGTACCATAAACACACGGAGGAACGGAGTTTTTGCACTTCTAGAAAGATTGAGTAATTTATTTATAGCTATGTATTAACATAATGACAAAACATCGAGGTTTATTCAATAGTTTATTGGTTTCAGGCAACCACCTCCGCATTTTGATTATTATGACTTTAATCTGAAAATTAACAAATCAAAAATTCAATCGCAGCTCTTTTCGTAAAAATCAAAGTAGTCATGCAAGTTGGTTTTTTCTTATATTGTAAAATTATAAATACATTGTAATAGTTATTTGTCCAACAAGTGAGGAAAGCGATTCCTTTTCCCACTCGAGCTGGAGTTGCCTCACAAGCGTAGCGAGTGAGGCATTAGAGTGAGAGTGGAAAAGGCTTTCCTCTTGTGTTAGACACAACATTTTTTCCACGATATTCCCCAAAAAAACAACCTAATGAAAGAAGTAATATTGTAAACGTAACTTATTGTTACAGAATTTCGTCACATTTTTGTACGTAAAAGCAAAAGTTGATAATAGGTGGGTCCCAATATTCTCGCTACAGTATTCTGTAGTATCGGTGGGTCTCAATCTGTCATAGTAGAACCGCGTATTCAACCAATAAATGTAGGCTAGCAATTTTTAAGAGTCAAAATATCAGATATTAAATTAAACAAACCTGATTGAATACTAAATTAAATTGTTTAACTAAGTACTAGGCGCATATAGTTCTAATAACACATTCTTACATTTTCTTAAAGGAGCATTTTTGTAACACGACATTATTTTCCTCGCTAGTAAGGAAAAACAAATTTTCCTCATTATTTGTAGAGAAAAAACGTCCGTTTTCTAAGTATGTCGTGGAAAAAAATATAACATTACCAATATGTCATTTTCGCCTTACAGACTTGTCACTTTTACATTACCTATATGTCATTTTTAGATTTTACATGACAAAACCAACTTTTATGAATGTTAAGAGACTTCTTACAGCCTGAAACCGATAAAATTGTTTTTGAATAGTGATAAACGACTATCGTAGTTTTACCAACCTTATTTTAATGTCGTTAAAGTGGTCCCCGCTTTTATTGGTTGGATTCTTAGACACGTACATTGTTTCATTCTTTCTACTGTAATATTTCACCGTCTTATGCGTCTTAGAATGTCTGTAAATATTGTCCTATTTATTATTACCCTTTATCCTTATGCCTTCTCCTTTGCTTGGCAGAGTTTTCCTAAATATCAATTTTAAGTAGACATTGAATAATACGGGTGACAAAATGTAACTCCGTCTTATTCTCTGAAAATTTTACTTGTTTCTTTTTAATTCTTTCTGACACTTGGTATCAGTGAAGGTTTCAAAATAGTGGATGTTAATTTTTTGTATCTATATTATTTTTAAGGACAATATTTGAGCTTCCTATATATGATTTTAGTTGGTTCAGTTTCAATTTCAAAAAAATGTAAAAAATAAACAACCCCTAACATAAGACCCACGTGTATCCTGCACGCGATTACAAATTTTCGAAGGAGGTTAATGATCTCAAGATGCGCCACTTCTGTTTGTAATGCGATTTGATCGACGCTGTGAGTCATGGTGTTTTGTAATTGTTCCTTGACTTTGCTCAGTTTTATAATTCAAAATACTTCAGGTAATTTTAAGAACATAAATTGATTTAATATAAGTTTGATAACCAGATTCTAGATTGCATATAGTCGCATATGTCTAGATGTGTCAAATTCTTTGATTTTATTGTCTCCAGAAGAAAAAGAAAAGTCTATCTACTATAAGATTTAATTCAAAGTTAGAGAAGTTAATAATGAACTAGTAGCAGAATGTTGGCTCTGAGCCATAGTATTGTTTATCAACTTTTAGACCCACCGTAAACTTCTGGTTTGCGTTTTGGTTTTTGAATTATTTGTTCTTTGCGACAGTAGAAAAATACTTGAGTAAACTGAGTAAGCAATCCATGAACTAATGCTTATTTATGATAGATAATTTAATGACACTAAACTTATATTCTCTAATATCTTATTGAAATGGGTTATTTACTTAACTTAGTGAACTGCAGTAGGTGTTACCACTTTGTGTTTGACGACATTGAATTAAAAACTGAAGTCGCTGATCCCTTGAGCAAAATGCAAAGAGTATGTCTCCATAACGAGTTCATAACATCATTGTAGAATTTTTTGAGAAAATTGCAACATGCCGATGATAATTGTAAAACTGATGAAACTGCTTCCTTAGACGGCGAAACATTCCCTATTTAGACAACTCCTATAAGTTCCTTCTAGTGCAGTACAGACTTTATGTAATTTACTTTGTTAGTTGTTGGTATCTATAATGTAGACTTAAATATTTTATATTGAATAAGATTTTTTAAATTATAAATACGTGTATTACCTTTCGAAGACGATTGTTTTTTTAAAAAAAATCAAAAAAACATAAAATGGTGTTGGTTCTTATTTTATTATAACCCAAAATTTGAGTTTGGGATGTACATGTAAAATATGTTTTTTAAGTTGTAGGGTTCTTCATTAATACGTTGCATATACAGTGTGTCCAAGATAAGGATAAACAGTATGGGGATCTCGGAAACTGTAAGAGATACAGAGTCGATTAAATTTTGAAAAAATTGCCTACTTGAGGGCTCAACATTTTGCTGTTGAGCAACTCGCTGAGTTTGGCTTACTTTCGGAGATATTCGAAAAACCGGAATTGTGCCATTTTGTTTTCATTATATTTTGAAGTTATTCAAAAAGTTATCAAAAACTGAATGCACTTTGTCATTGCCACTTTTCTGCTCTACAAGATGGCGTTTACGAATTTTTACTACAACGTTTTGTTTTAAAGCAACCATCATCAACTTTATTTTTTCTTATGGCACTCAAAAAAGTACACTTCGTATAAGAAAGCATTTTTATTACAAATTCAACGATGTACTACACAATATGGTTATTTATGATTTTATTGAGAAAATATAACGTTTTGGTAAATTTCTAATCTTTTTGGTCTAGTGGACGCTGAATGAAACCATGGCAGCAAAAAAATGAAGTCTATTGTTAGTTCTGACAGAATCGATTCTTGACATAGTACCTAGTATCAGTTTAGCAACGCCTTTCAGTGTAGGTCATATTTGACAATGGAACACGTAAATTTCAAATCTTTTTGATGTAGTGTGCGTTGAAATAATTGCCGGAAACAGAAAATGTTTCTGCGTTCAAAAGTTTTTGGCGGGACAATACGGGTTGCTTAAATGAACCGTATTCTTTTAAATTGGACACCAAACGCCTAAATATAGACTTTCCTAGTTGCCTCCGTTCCGGGTACTTGATCAAATACAAGTGTTCGCCTTCTACAGAATTTCTCCGGCATGTAATGTAGCTGGACAGCATATCAAATTTCTCTTCATTTGAAAACATTACTTGCTCCATTGTAAAATATGACCTACACTGAAAAATATTTATAGTAGATACTACTTTGTCATTAAAATAGATTCTGTCAAAATTAACAATGAAAGAAATGAAGTCGATTGTTGATTCGACTGCATTTTTCGTTGCCATGGTTTCATTCACCGCACACTAGACCAAAAAGATTCGAAATTTAATAAAATGTTATTTTTTCTCAATAAAAGCACGAATAACCATATTGTGTAATAGATCGTTAAATTTGTAATGAAAATGCTTTTTATACAGAGTGTACTGTTTTTGAGTGCTATAAGAAAAAATAAAGTTGATGATGGGTTCTTTAAAACGAAACGTTGTAGTAAACATTTGTGAACGCCATCTTGTAGAGCAAAAAGAGTGGCAATGACAAAGTGCATTCAGTTTTTTGGTAACTTTGTAATAACTTCGGAATATAATGAAAACAAAATGGCACAATTTCGTTTTTTTTCAAATATCTCCGAAAGTAAGCCGAACTCAGCGAGTTTCTCAACAGTAAAATGTTGAGCCCTCGAGTAGGCAACTTTTTACAAATTTAACCGATTCTGTATCTCTGACGGTTTCCGAGTTCCCCATGCTGTTCATCCTTATCTTGGACACACTATATATGATTGTTCTTTAATTCAGGTGAAATTCGGATGAAATACATACAACGAAAATTTTTTTTTTATTTTTTTGATTTTGTTTTTTCCACTACCCTATTTTAATATTATGTAATTCATTTTTTAGATTTAAAAAGAATCCCTTCAAAATTTTATATACTGAAGAAGCAAATACAACTTTGCAAAACGTTTAATTAAAAAATTTTTTTAATACATGCGACTGTAGATATAAAAAATTTTTTCGTTGTTTGTGTTTCACCTGAATTAAAGAAAAATGTTTTCTAAATTTTTGTATTTCGCAAACTGTTTTGGTCTTAACTGAAAAAGTAATAGAATAGAATATTTGTTTAATATTACACTGATTTTAATTTTTTTTTTTTATTATATGACCGTATTCTTAATTTATTATTTTAACATAATAAATTGTTTTAGTGTATTTAAAAGTGGATGAATTTCTTCAAATGATTTTTAATTGCTAAATGGTACAAACTGTGTTTTAATAGTTTGTTATGTAACAAAGGACTTAAGTGCTTTGTTAATCCTAAAGGTGAAGACGAGGGCGAATTATCGCCCTAGGGATTAACGCACTTTAGTTCTGCGTTTCATACATTGTTTTATGCACTCTAGTTCTTGCTGGAATAATTAAGAACTTTGAAAACAATTAAGTTGATACAAAAATTAAGTGCAGTTAAAACAAATAATCGTATAAGTTGGCACGATGCTAGTAACGTTTTGAATACATTGGCAAGATGTGACTTTGTGCGTTTTAGTCACGATACGAAGTTTGCAACAACGGATTTTAGTGCAGAAAATTACAAATTTAATTTAATTTTTTTTTAAACATAAACACACCTTTTAGTTAACAAAAATAAAGTTTTTCTACTCCTGTATTGTAATTCATATATTAGAGTTTTACAATCTGTACTCTAATGACATTCATTATAGAATTTCATTCAATACAGATTCAGAACCAATAGAATTGCGACATTACGTAATTATTAAATGGTCCATGGGTAAGATACAAATTCAGAACCAATAGAAGTACACCGTTGTCTATTGCACTTATCGACTGGTGCTGTGGCTAAAAGTCAAACATAAATTTAGCAATTTGACAATTTGTAACTATAGTAGTAGTGCTCAATTATAAAATTATCGTTTCTATTTAACATTGTGAGGTCGCAGAAAAAATAGTGTATGCAATTTGCATGAAATGACTATTAAGACACTCGCAACGTGTATCTATTAATTACGTTGCTTGTGTCTTAATAGTAAGCATCCCCATGCTTATTGCATAATATACTATTATAAAACACCAAATTAAATAGGCACGTTTAAAAGTATGCAGATCCATCAGTTTACTACGTATGTTGTTATAGAAACAGCATGTCTTATTTTATTTTATAACCCTTGGGATTGTGAAACTATAAGTTAATTTCCTTAAAATAGTACTTTAATTTTTGAAAGAGAGGTTTAAGTTTATACTATAGTCTATGGAGTGAATAATAGTATAACAAACAGAAAACCCCTAAAACTGCACCAAAAACTTTTACTTGGACACGTGTTTCAATAGCTAAGCTATCATCATCATCATCATTTTGAGTTAATTCAGGTGATGCTTAATGAAGGTCCCTATTCATTAATATCTAAAAATCCTCTTCCCATGATGATTGCTGATACCCGTACAGTCTTATTAGAATGTGAAAATATTATACCAAAACAACTTAGGTTTAGACTAACGGGATCTAACCCGATTCTTCCTAGAATGTATTGTTTACCTAAGATACATAAACCTGGAAAAGCAATGCGTCCCATTGTTTCAGGTATTAATTAAGCTCCTACTTATCTGATATCTAAATAGTTGTCAAATAAATTTAACAGTTTTGAATATCAACAATTACATTTCAGTGTTCAAAATTCATACGATTTTATTGAAAAAATTAAAACATTGAGCTGACTGAGAACAAAATTTTAGTTTCATTCGATGTCTGTTCATTGTTTCCAAGCGTTCCGATAGATATCACTTTAGATTATTTGAAAGATATGTTACACCAAAACCATTTAGACAATTCAAAAGTAGATAATTTAATTAAATTAGCAAGATTATGTATGAGTCAAACCTACTTTCAAATTAACAATAATATTTATCAACAAAATCATGGTACAACAATGGGTAACAGCTTATCTCTGTTTATGGCTAACCTGTTCATGAGTAAATTTGAAACTGATTTAAAAAATAATTCAGAATACTTTCCTAGAATTTGGTGTAGATATGTAGATGATGTTTTTTGCAGTCATCGACACTAAAGTTTACAGCCCCCAACACAAATGTAAAAACTTTAAATTCAAAATTTGAAACGATTAAGTTTACCTATGAAACAGAAGCAAACCTTAAGTTACCTTTCTTAGACACTTTAGTGACAAGAAATGGCAACAAACTAGATATAGATATTTATCGTAAAGACACTAACACTATGAGGTTTATAACAAATGATTCCAACCATAGTATGCAACATAAACTTGCATTATTCAACTTTTTGATACACAGATTATTACATTTTCCATTGTCAAAACAAAACTTTGATAAAGAACTGCGAAATATTAAGCAGATTGCATCATTTAATGGTTTTCAAGAATCAATTGTCACAAACATAATTAGAAAACATAAACATAAGTTAAACATTAGAAACATTACAACGTTAGGAACTCGTAATAGCAAAATAGATAATAAATATGTCAAATTATCAAATTATCCCACATACACAAAAGGTCTACAAAAATATTTTCAAATATCTTTTAGGCAATTCGAAAAGACCCAATAGAAATGTGTGATAAATCGGGAATATATAAAATTAATTGTAAAGACTGTAACCAAGTATATATAGGGCAAACCAAGAGACCGATTAAAACTCGTTTTAAAAAGAGCACGTAGCTCATGTCAAATATCATCGTACAGATAGGTCCAGTGTTGCCATGCATATGCTTGAAAATGGCCATAGAGTAGGCGACATTGAATTAATTAAGAGGGTAGATAATAAAAACGAACTTGATTCTTATGAAAGTTTAGAAATTTTTAAAAACAGAAATTTGCTTATGAATTATGATGATAACAGTCCATTAGGATTTTCGGAATTATTTAAGTTTAAGCTACTTAAGAATCAATTAAGTTTAACGATGCTTGACACGCAGATAGTATATACAGGGTGTTTCTAAATTGATGCGAAATATTCAAAAGGTAATTTTTCAGCAAAAATTAAGGGAGAATTTTATATAAAGTTTTGTTCAAAACCACTTTTCCACTAAGTTACAGCCCTTTAAAGTTAGGGGAAAAACAGTTTTATTTAATATGTCCACTATGGGAGAAGTTAGAAGAATGAAATTTGGCAGATAATTGATGCTAATAAAGTGACATTTTTTGGCGATTTTTGTAACCTTGCAAATAAAAATTAACCCTTATAATATTTTGCCTCAGAACTTTTTAATGCGTCACCACATTTTCCTACTTAGAAATTTTATTTAAAAATATGAATTCAAACTGCAACTTTTTATGTCTTCGCTATTTCTCGTAAAGTTCTTAGTTTGATCACAAATAAAAAATAAAACATTACTCATTCCTTTTCGCATACATTCAGAGGGGTTATCGTTTGTTTAAAAAACATGAAGTAGGCCGGTGTCAAATGATGTCATAATAATAAACAGTCTTATTGTCATTCTTCTAACTTCTTTCATAGTGGACATATTAAATAAAAACTGTTTTCCCTGTTCCATCCCTTTGGTGCATAATAGTATGTTATGTAACAAGAGACTAACGTGCTTTGTTAATCCTGATGTTGAAGTTAATTCGCGAATTACCGCCCGTCCGAAGAATTAACGCACTGTAGTTCTGTGTTTCATACGTAGTTTTATGCACTCCAGTTCTTGATGGTTATGATCAAATTAATACAAAAATAAATTTCAGTTAAAACAAATTATCGTACATGTTGGCACGATGCTAAGTAACGTTTTGAATACACATTTTCAAGATGTGGCTTTGTGCGTTTTAGTCACGATACGAAGTTTGCAACAACGGATTTTAGTCACGGGTTCAACTTGACATCAAATTAATTATGTCATTGGCAGTTATTTAGGGTTAGTGTTAATTGTCCAAATGTTCTTAATGTCAGTCTATCTATAGTTACCTTAGTATTTTATATATTGTTATCGTGATGTAGATGAAGTAAAGTAATTTTCAAATTTTAGTACTTTTCTGTTAGTCGTAGAAAAATTATAGTACGCAAATCGTTTTATAAATATCTTTAGACTACTCGTTTTTAGACAATCGCTCCGCTACGCTTCGCACGTCTCTAAATAAATCTCGTGTCTCAAAATGTTTGTTCTATAAAAGTTGTTGCATAATATAGTTTTCTGGCTTTATCGACTCACGTGTTGTTGTAAAGCATTAAAACCATCGCCTAGATGGCGCCGTGCACTTTAACGCACACTAGCCTTTACAGTTAACTGTTGGCATTTACTTAGTTTGTACTATTTACACGTGTCCATTTTAACACGAGATGTCGCAAGACACACATTTTACTTGTAATAGTTTTCTACTTACACCTTTAAAAACACAATTTATCGTATATGTTGGCAAGATGCTAAGTAACCTTTTAAATACACATTGTCAAGATGTGGCTTTGTGCGTTTTAGTCACGACACGAAGTTGGCAACAACGGATTCTAGATTCTATTATATTCTTATAGATTAGAACTAACATGCAATTACTATTTATGGAGTGTAGATAATAATGTTAAAAGTAAATATTGTAGGGGTAAATAAATGGTAGTGGTGCTTAGTGACTAGTTAATTGGGCATGTATAGTGACTATAAAAACAATTATTTAGTTTTTTTGTCTGTTTGGAATAACACATAATTACAAATATCGTTTTTTCTTAACCTGTTAGACCTGTTTTTCTTAACAGTTGGCAATAATATGCCCACTAATCAATTAGTTTTTATGTTAAAGAGAGACGTGATTGGTTCTTTCCCACGTTTGATATAGAAAACAGTTATAGTCTAAATATTTGGCGAGCGTTTCGGTTCAAGCAATAAATTAATTAAACCAACCAACCCAACTATAAACTGAAATTAACCACCCGTAGTTAGAGATACGGTAGAAGTTCGTGGAACAAAAAGAAAAAATCGTCTCGATAACAAATTCATTACTATCAATGTTATTTACAAAGCGTAAAACGCCTTAAAATAAGATGCCCTTATGTTTCCTCGGCAATTTAATGTAGTTTAATATTGATGTCGTACAGCTAAAAGTTATTCTGGTAAATCGGAATACTGGTTGCGGAAGCTAAAAATAAAAAAAAACACTAACGTTGCAAGTATGTATTTTGAGAAACGGGATAACAAACCAAACGATTATAATCGTCAACCAGTCAAAACTTGAAGATGGAATGATAAAACTTCCCTATAGCCTATTGCGTACTTGAGAAGGAATAGCGTCTTACCAAGTTTACAACACTGTACGAAAATAACAAAAATCTAAAAAAAACTATGTCAGCGTCAGCACGAGATACCTGGAAGGAGCACAGTTCATACCTGCATTAAGTAATACTCACAATTATTAGATTAAATAATGCAAAATTCCTTGATCGATGGTGCGCATTGATTTATTACGAAAATTTCACAATTATGACATTAAAATAAACAGATTAATACTTTCAACTATTATGAAATTTACTTAATGCAGACACAGACACGAGCTTACAGACTCTAGCACGGTCTAATTAGAAAAACAAATCAATTTAATAGAATTTAAAGGTTTTTCCATCTAGGTAGACACCTTTAAATTGAATCATTTAATTGGTGGGAAAAATATTCTTAGCAATTTTTTAGTAATTATGACCTTTCGATAAGCAATTACCTTGAGCGGTATCTAACAACAGTTGTAAATGCCAGTTCCGTGTCGACTTTCAGTGGCGGCACGTGAAATAATACCTAATATCTAACTATTTAGGAGTAAGAGTAAGAATCTTTATAAAGGTATACTTTATTTTTTACCGGAAATCAAAAAACGCACTTTTTTTTGACATACCTAATTATCTTGAAATAATTTTAAACTGTAATAATTATCAACCTGCATGCTACTAAAATGACAAAACTTGTAAAACTTTTTACATTTTTGCTATAGACTTTAGTTTCGTTATTGGTGATTTACTCTGTATATCTATTAATAGAGGATAATTAATGCAAATGGTTTTGTATATAAAACTATTTAAAAATGTTTTTTTTGTTTTTATGACGATCAATTTTGTAAAGTAATATTGAAATCAAATATTTATCTAATGACATGTTTTATATGAGTTTTACCAAAATAAAGAAGTAGAACAAAAAGTAATTAAATTGTACTGAACCGCAAATAACAAACAAATCAGAAAATTGGCTTAAACATTCTTTAATTTAAGTTTATTCCAGTGGCAACATTTCGTCAATTTTTATTAATCATGACCAAGATATGTTAATTTCGTAAGGTGCATCAATTAGAACAATGACATGCGTTGCGTATTATGATTTCTTGTTACATGTATAAAGTGTGTTATTTATAATGTTTTATAAGTGTTATATTTAATTATCATTATTGTAATTGATGCACCTTAAAAAATTAACTCTTTTAGGCATAACTGACCAAATAAATGTCGAAATTTAATTAAAAATTTTTCGACTGATTTTCAGTTTGCAATTCTGTATTATTTCACGTGAAAATATAGTTATTTAAATCATACAATAACTTCAAATATGTATTAAATTGTTTCTCAAAATTAATAATTGAGAAGTAGACGATGGTCCGGTCTTTTTCATAAGCATTTAAAAGAAATTGTGTGGTTTACAGCTCGGTATTAAATTTCTTGAAGATCACAGTCATCAAACTTAAAAATTAAAAAAAATTCTTTTATACGTCACTAATTGCAATTAATTTTAATAGATATAAATGACAAACTTGATATTCTAAGTCCAACCATATACTTGGCTTTGGCCTAGCACTTATATTGGCCGAGTCTATAGAAGGACAAAGAAACAAAGAAAATGACAAATTTTAAATCTTAGTATACAGGAAAATGGATCATAGGGATTTAGCATTGTGAACTGGTTTTTTTGAAATTCTTGCTCGCCCTTTCAGGTGACAAAAATGGTTTTGGTATATTACGCATAGCACTCGTTATCAGAAATCAGCTGAGTGACATGGTTTTTTGAAAATTCATCAATTAAAATTAGTACACTCAAAAGAAATTTGTGCTAATCACAAGTAAATTCAGTCATATTTTAAGTATTTTTTACTGGAATTTGAGCCAAGTTGGTAGCTTTTTTAATGCAAGACAATATTGAGAACATATCATCTTATTATATAATCAGCAAGGTGATTCTTAAAGTAAGATGAATGTTTCAAAATAAGAGTTCAATAATCTAGTTTTGAGATTACTGTCTTGAAATAAGACCTTACATGATAAATGCACATTTGATCAAAGAAGTTGTTGTTACAAGAAATCGAAATCGCAGAATCGAAATCGTATAATGACACAGTATCAATAATATTCTATTAATGTCATAAAAATTTCCAAACACAATCATTTTGATTTACCATGTCTGCAATCATTAGCGGCAGAAAATGCACAAAAGTAGCCATTTCACTGAATGTCATTTGAAAGTGGTTATTTTGTAAATGATCATACTGTACTGCTTTACTTATATTGCTTATATGTTTGTCACAATAATGAAATAATTGTTTACGATAGTTAAATGTTTCCAAAGTAAAAAATTTTTAGTTTCTATAAAATACAACAGAGATTTTACTGTCTCCCAAAATTAGTGAAACTGGAGAATATACTGTCGTTGTTATGTTTTTTACTTTTACTTGTAGACCATCTTTTTCCAATTTCTTGAATTGTTGGATTAGATGATGCAACGTCGATGAATTTCCAAAATGTTTCAGATATTCCGATTTAAAAATAGATGCAAGGAATATGTGATTAAGCTTAGACAATAAATAGTTTGGAACAACTGGAACGGTATAATAAGCACCGCATAAAGATACCGAATGGGCACCTAGTGGATTATTTATTCCAAAGTCATCGAAGTAAAGAAATATGGGTAGCACTAATTTATTGTCAAATAAATTTTTTTCGCTGCCAGAGCTGACCTTTAATGAAATGTGATATTTTGTCACTTTGTTCGATATATTTAATATTTTCTACTATTTTTTTCAAGTACATTGTCAGTTTCAAAATATAAGTTTAGTTGAAACGAAATTGGAACAAGAACGCCACTGATGCTTTCTTCAGTCAAAGTTTGTTGACCTAAATGTCTTATTTCACTTATTTGATTGTTAATCGTAAATAAATAAGGATATTGAAATAAACCGTTTCTAATTAGATACGTAAACATTTTATGTTCAGTATTTATCTGTTCAAATGGATCACTAACCAATCTTTTCAAAAACATCACTATTAGGATTATAATAGCCAATTGACAGAAAACATGATGATATACAATCGAAAAGGTTTTGTGTCAGATGGGTTTGTATATCAATAACATCTTTTCTATTAAAATTGTCTGTACTGTGTAAAAATTGAGAAAATTGTAGTGCTGAATTACTTATTTTAGTTTTAATATCATTTATGAGGTGCACAATATCCCTGCTACTTCTAGACTGCTCGTGTTCATCGTTAGCATTGAAGTCTTCATTTTGAATATTCTCATTACATAACGATAAAAATGATTCATGGTTTATATTAGAATTATTAGAAGCGTCAACATTTTTTGGAAACAGTGATATCTTTATTTTCTTCAGAATGCGTAATTTTTAAGTGTTTTTTTCAGTCTGCTCAAACTAGTGAATGTCTGAGGAAGAACATAGAGTGCAATGTAACATAATTGAACAGAAACAGAATGAGTTGTTAAAAATCAATGTCTAGCATTCAATGAGGTAATAAAGTTAGATAAAACTGGTCTGTTGTTATCAATATCTAAGTTACTATTATAAAAATATTTTTGTACAAAGTCCATACTAATTCACTTTCCGGTGGATAAACAAAGTTGAAACAATTAAAAATCTTAAAGCAATAATCTAGTGACTTTAAAAATGTTTCAAACTTATGAATTATATTTTCATACCATACGTAGATAAATGTTCTTCATCTTCCCCAACAACGATTATGAAAGGTTGAACTTGTAAATTCACGCTTTTGTATTTATTTCTTCTCTCTTCAATTTTTCGTTGTAAATCGTTAAGGGTAGTTAGAAATTGAAACTGGCTATATTGTGAGTCAACTATGCTGGGTTTCTAGTTATTTTTTGTACCTTTGTTTTTCGCAGTATTTATAATTCTACAAGGTTTTAGAATACAATGAAGTAATTTGACATTCAAATAATCTCTTGAATCTAAAAATAATTTTCTTAAAAAACAATATAATACATGTTTTAAAACTTACTCTCATTTTTTGTACCAATCAATTTGTTAAAATCGTCTTTGCCACACCTATCTTTAATAGAAACCGAGAAAAGTTGAGACGACTTTGGCAAATATGATGCCCAGTTTGAAAATAACAAATCTGATTTACCAGGGAACAGACTATTAAAATCAATTTCGACCTGTAAGAATAATAGTGAAATCAAATTCTTATGAGTGAATAACATTTCTTACAAGAATGTCACTTTTAGAATGCTTATAAAGTGGCCACTCATCAATTATTTCTGAAAAGGTTTGTTTAAGGAGTCTTTCAGTCTACATGTAGCTGTTTTGGTCCATTTTTCCAAAATTTCTTCCCAACGTTGAGCATCCAAGTTGTATTTTAACCACGATTTTATGTCAGTAAGTTCTTCGTTTATTGGTTCCAAGTTTTCAACTTCAATTTTCTTGTTTGCATTTTTATTTCTTTTAGAAAATACGGACGATGCCACTAATCCCCTTTTTCTTAGGTTCGATTTATTGTTTCGGACTCGGTTGTACAATTTTCCTTTAGGATTGCCACCGTATTTTGCTCTTTGATAGTAAGTGTCCTATTTAATAAGTAAAATAATTTTAAAACACAATAATTCTCAGTGTACAATGACGAAAGATGAAAAAGAAGAAAAAATTGAATTTAAAACATTTTCAAAAATCAACTTTTTCTTGTGTATAAGACACCGACATTTCATGTAAACTTGTAATGAATTCATCTTGCATTTGAGAATCTGTCAAAAAGTACATTGTAATATTTTTCTAAATTGTCGCTAAATTGTTATTATTTAATTAAAAAATGTCACATCGGTATTTATTTTTTTTTAATAACACCGTCGTTTTTAATAAAAATGTAGTACTGATATCAGAAATAAGACAATTTCGAATGGTTAAGAATTACAAGTGACCACCATAAGAAAGAAAAGTTAATGAATACGACACTAAACGCCGGAGTTAAATTCGTTAACTAGGTATCTTACATACAAAAAAAAGTTGCTTTAAAAATTTTTTTCAGTTTTTAATAACTGTTGAAAAACTAATTAAAAATAAAAAGGGAATTTGAAAAAACAAAAAAACAAAAAAATCAAGTAAAAGAAAAAGTTAAACGGAAAACTTACTTTTGACTCGCAAGTAAATAATTTACAAATTTTTTCAGCGTAATATTCTTGTAATTTCTGCGATAACGTCTTTTCTTTATTTAGGTAGTGCTCAAGAATGATATTCACAATATCAGTTTTTGTTCCTCTCGTAAATAATTATTTTCTCGGAAATATGACTATATCTTTTTCCCTTCGCGCATTTAGTTAATATAACTTCTAATGACTAAGGTATGAACAATACTTTAATAATATAAATAATTAAAACACCGTACAGTTCGAATGGTGGATCTTTGCAGTACTAAAAAAATGGTGCGTCACTGAGTTTGTCATTCAGATCTCTGTGTAAATTTTTTATTTTCCATTTTTTTAGATTATATACTAATCCAATCAATTTAGTGTTTTTCTTCTTGTAGCGATTGTTCCATCGAGACGCTATCGTTCAAGTTATCATCCAAACGCCTTTTTAATCTATCAATTGATTTCAATAACAGCGTAAGTTTTTATAAGAAGACATTATATTGATTGAAAAATTTATAATTAGAATTATAAATTATAAACACGATTTCGGAATAAATATCACTTATGTACCAGACTATCGATATATATCAAAAAATGTACTCACACAATAGAAATCGTTATCAGCTTCTTGCATGCACAAATGGTTCACTCCACATCTACACAATCAATCAAAAGTTTAAATGTTATCTATTATTATGGCAGTTGCTTGAACACAATTTGTTAGATTTAAATTACTAACATAATTGAAAAATTAACGTTTATCGCTCCTTTTAACACAATGTAAACATGTTATGTTATATGTGCGCTAACCGTTTTGGTCAAATACCTGTAATTGAAATATTGTGATTTAAAAGTGGAATCAAACAACTTCTTTTGATGTAAAATTGAGGCTTCCACGACCGGAGTCATTATTGAAACAAAACGTCTTTCGGTTACCTTTTCGACACGATCTAATCCTGGAAGACGTTTTTGTTTCAATAACATCTCTTGATTCACAAAACAAAATACAGGGTGTTAAAAAGAGTGTAAAATATTTCAGAAGGTAATGGTATGAACCAAAATAAGCAGAAAAGTCTTAATGAAACATTGGTCCGCAAAGTAACGGTTGCGGAAATATGGAATGTTTTATGTTTTTTAGCACCTTTTTGTTATTTAGATGGGTAGGAAGGGCGGGACCTGTTTTATAGCCTCCAAGGTCGCCTGATCTGAACCCTCTAGATTTCTTTGTTTAGGTATATTTGAAGACATTAGTGTATGGTACTCCTGTAAATAGACTGGAAGAGCTGCAGGTACGGATTAATCAAAAGTGTCAAGAAATCCAAACCAAGGAGGGTGTTTTCGAAAGAGTTCGAATATCGTTTAGACGAAGATGTCGTGCTTGCTTGGAAATGGACGGAGGACATTTTAAACATTTTTGTTTCTTGAAAGCTTCCTTTGTCGGTTTATTCCTAATAAAATAAAATGTTTGAAAAACGAATAATGGTCCATATCTCCGCAACCGTTACTTTGCGGACCCATGTTTTATTAAGACTTTTCTGCTTATTTTGGTTCATACTATTACCTCCTGAAATATTTTACATTCTTTTTTAACACCCTGTATATACGATTGGTTTCTGCTCATAGTTAATCATGCCATTATTGTCGTGCGTGAAAGTATGTATTTTTGAGCACAAAACCATGTCACAAATCAAGTGGTATGACATTTTAATATTTATTTTTACAATAAGATAAAAATTACTAAACCAGTTTAGTCTAGTTTAGTACCAAAGCATAAAGTATAACGAATACTAAAACAGATACACAAAAATTACAAGCAAATTGCTTGGTTCAATCAAAGAATAGTTATTTGTATCACTAAGCCAGAAACTGGCCTCTTGTTAGTGCGGGCACTAAAAAACAGTTTCTGGCCACGTGATACACACACATTTTTTGGGACGACAAATGATCAAATTTGTTGAAACTTGAACTTTCAAATATTACTATATGCCAACACATTTTCGGATGGTAATGCCATTTGGTAGCTGTCATTTTGACAAATATTAAAATACATGTTTTTTTATAATGCTTAAATTTAAAAGGTCTATAAAATCCTTTAAACTAAGATGTAAAGTACTGCAACCTATTATTTACGTATTCCAGCATGATGATTGTACTGATTTCAGTGCCGTGAATATAATGTGGTATTGCCAACATTTAGTAACTCTTTTGCCGGCCGAGGACAAAAAAAGGGGTGTTTCTGGCCGCTTTTGAGTGATGCAAAATCAGTCATTATGGACGGAGGACAGAAATAGTTATTTGTGTAACTAGTGGAAAAAGTTCATATTTGTTGCAAGATGCATAAAGTTGCAGCTCGAGACACAACATTGTATCTACGATCGAAAAAAAAAAAAATAAAATAAAACTACTTTTTTACACTAGTGCAAAAAATAATTCACTTTAGGCCCTGATAAATTGCTTTTTGCACTAATACAAAAAGTGAAACTTTGTATTTTTTTCAATAAAAAATTATAGTATGGTAGACCGTCAAAGAGGCACTAAGAAATTCCGTTCTTTCATCTACAGAGTCTAGATAATTCAACTGAAAGTCCTGTTTTCTGCTCAAATAAACTTATCGCTACGCTTTCTTTCGCAATGCCATACTCTGTAGCTTTATCACTAAATTTACTAAATTGCAAGCAGGTCTTTACAATGTTGTAGCAAGATGTACTTATATTGTTTTCTTTAACAACTTTACCAAATAAAGAAGCCGTTAAACGATTTAATTATTTTCTCGGAAATATGACTATATCTTTTTTCCCTTCGCGCATTTAGTTAATATAACTTCTAATGACTAAGGTATGAACAATACTTTAATAATATAAATAATTAAAACACCGTACAGTTCGAATGGTGGATCTTTGCAGTACTAAAAAATGGTGCGTCACTGAGATATTCTAAATTAAAAATCATTTATGTATTTCTCATTCAATGTGTCACAAAAATCTCTCTTGCCTTTTGTCGTATACGGAGCCGTTTTTATGCAAAAAAATAAAATATCTTAACGTGTATTTTTCGTTTGTTAAATACATTATCAACTATCTAATACAGAACATTAAACCAGTACCATAACAGATTTATTTATTACACCATACGAAAAAAGGCAGGAGAGATTTTTTTGTCATAAATTGAAGTAGAAATTCAAAATTTGTTTTTAATTTGCAATATGGCGTACCATTTTTCTTTAAAAAAATTGTAATATTTCAGCGCGAATATCAAGAAGTTAGTGATCAAATTAAGAAAAATCATTCTCACAGGAAAACGCGTAATAAGCACCACAGTTTCTTGTAGTGAGAAGGTGTTTCTAAATTAACACATGTGCATAATTCAAACAAAACAGTCTAAAGTTAAAACTAAGTAGGGTATTACTGATTTTAGTATTTTCAATCAATCCTCTTTAGTAATATGTATTTTAAGTAGTCATAACAAATCGTATCAGCGTTTTAATAATGTATTTCTTAAAACAAGTTGACTATTATGAATTTTATAATTGTCGTTCTTAAATTTATATTTGTAAGTATAGAAATTAAAAAAGTAAAGTATTCAATTAAGATTATTGTTTTATTCTTCATTTAATGACTTAATTCTTGGTTTCATCTAGGTTGTAATTTCTCTGAGTGTAATTTTTGATTTTACATTGTCAGGATTTTTTCAGATATCCAAAGAATATACACAATTAATACAATATAAAAAAAAAAGGGAAAAACACACTATGTAATTTATAACAAAATTAAATATGTAGAGGCCATCCAGATTTCAGGTAGTGCTATTACTGATTGAAAAGGTAACTTTGGTGATAAAAGTTTCGTATAGCGGTTTTAAATTTTGACAAAGGTGTGTTAAATATGTTAGCATCTGACTTCGTAAGGTACTTATTTGTTTGTACGAGCATTCTAACAATTGGAGAATTTAATCGTACTTTAGTAGGGTAGATTGGTACATACAGTATATCCCGAGGTCTGATTCTATAAGCTGGGGTGTAGAGACTAACTAAGGGTAATAGATTGGGACATTGTTAATTAATTTGTATACGAAAAGTATACATTTCCGTCTATAACATAATTTAAGGATTTGAAATTCTTTTCTAATATTGTGATATGCATTATATTCAGGATAACGACCATGTTGTTTGTAGTGTAAAAATTTTAAGAATTTATTCTGAACTGTTTCAATTTTACTTTTGTATTTTCTAACATAATAGTTCTATATTCGAGTTTCGGATTCAAGTTTTGTTCGTACCAATGAATTATATAATATTTGAATAGGACGTGTAGTTCTAAAGTTTACTGTATTTCTCATTAAAAACTTAAGTTTATCAATGATAAATTAACCACACTTGCAATATGTGATTCCCAGCTCAACGTTATTACGCCTAGATCCCTAATTATCGATTCTTTAGACAAAATTGTATTGTTCATGGTATATTTACATTCTATGCGGTTTTTATTTAAGGTATATGTTAACGATTTACATTTATTTATATTAAAGTATAATTTATTTGAAATACTCTATTTAAGTATTGCATTAATGTCTTTTGAAACAATTTAGTATCTTTACTGCAAGTGATTCTTCTAAATATTTTTAGGTCATCAGTAAAAATAAGCCTTACGAAAATTTATAAGACATGAATGCAAATCATTAATAAAAATTAAAAATAAAAGTGGTCCCAAATTACTACCCTGTGATACCCCAGATGGTGTCCCATAATAACTCGAATTGTAACTCATTATATTAACTGATTGACTTCTATTTTGAAAATAAGAACTAA
The DNA here is from genome assembly GCA_030710515.1 of Abscondita cerata. Taxonomy (NCBI): domain Eukaryota; kingdom Metazoa; phylum Arthropoda; class Insecta; order Coleoptera; family Lampyridae; genus Abscondita; species Abscondita cerata. The sequence continues at coordinate 190,282 of JALBCR010001468.1, read as the reverse complement.
AGAAGTAAGTTAAGTTTTCAGATAATCCTGAGTGAACGTCATTAGATTGTAGTAGAAATTCATTAGCTAATGTCGATCACCACTGAGCAAATATGCATGTGTGTTTGTTGCGTATAAACTTTGTAGTAAGATATTTCACTTTACCGGCCACATTTTCTACAATATGGACAATGCGGAGGCAATTCTAATGCGATCTCGCAAAAGATTTGATGTGTCTGCAGTCTGCCTTAAATAATGCGTTGGGTAAATTTCTGTTGTAAGGAGCGCAAAACTCTTTGTTGACGTATTGATGTTGTTATTTTTTTAAAATGGGTTAGCCACCATCCTATCAGCTCAATCTTGTACTGTCAGTCTACTCGATGATGCAACCAAAGTATTGCATTGAATCACTTTCTTGTCATCCCTTTTTTGACTTCGTTGACTATCCCCCAAAACATTGAGCTATTATTTGATTGAAGTAAATCCGTCACAAAATTGTTTTGCTTCTTAGCCTTGAGTTCAAGTATTTTGACGATTGTTTTAGTGAGTATCAAGCTTTCACTTCGTCTAGAAGTACCGAAAACACACGGAGGAACGAAGTTCTTGCATTTCTAGAAAGATTGATGGCATAACATTGAGGTTTATTCAATAGTTTATCGGTTTTAGGCAACCACCTCCGCATTTTGATTATTATGACTTTAATCTGAAAATTAACAAATCAAAAATTCATTCGCAGCTTTTTCCGTAAAAATCAAAGTTGTCATGCAAGTTGGTCTTTTCTTATATAATATAACATTACCAATATGTCACTTTCACCTTACCGACTTATTGTCATTTTTACATTACCTATATGTCATTTTTAGATTTTACATTCCCAATACAACCTTCCTATTTAATTTAGTTCTAATATCATTCGAAGTTGTTCCTTGGGAATAAAGCTTTTTTTTGCTTATTAATGACTATCCTTTCAGCCTTGTTGTCAAAACGTAGGAATGTTGATTGTTTAGGCAACCCAACACTATTTTCTTTCATTATCAAAACTTATTTTATTTTTATTGACAAATTTTTTGAAAACAACGTGAAATTCAGCTGACTCCTAATAGCAACAGCTATACGGACTAATTTCATTTTGATACCAAAACCATTAACCTATGACCCGTTTTTAAAAGCACCACTCTGTATAGATTCTAAAATATAAATTTAAAAAACTTAAATTATTATAAAATTAGCAATTTAGACGCCACCACTATTTAAAAAATAGTTTATGTTGTTAAAAGTTTAAATGATATCCGCATCATAAGCTGCAACTGCATAAGTAATTGGTATACTACAGAGTGCACGTGGATGTAAAATGACTGCAGACACATAATTTTCTGCAATAAACTACACATTTACCTAAATTATACTATTTAACAAAGATTTCATTCAAGTCGACATTTAAATCTTTACACAAGCACGTACAAAAAATGATGTTTATTAAAAAAACTAACACATTCATACGAAAGGTATGAAACATTTAAGGTCAATGTTTAGGGACCCCAATTTCTAAGTAAAGACTTCTAATTTACAGAAATAAATTGCTCGAATATAAAAAATCATTATGTACTGAAATTTTGATACAATCATCTAACAAATTACATCATTCAATTCTACATAGCCCCCCACCCGATACATTTTTTCTTTTTCATTTTAATTTATTGATAATTATAGGGTGTTATGTCACGTTAATGTACTATAAATGAAAAAAATAAGTTTAGTTAGCATAAAAAAAACGTTCTATGCAATTATGTAGTAAAATAAGAACTTAATACCCTTAGTGTATTTATCAAAATTTAACTGAGTTGTAGTAAATGTAACTTTAGAATGTTTCTGGAAATGTTTTTTTATACTTATTCACGGACAACTTTAGGGTGGGAATTGTGCATTGGGTTAAAATTTCTCGGTCGGTTAAGATTATGTAAATTCAACCAGTTTATTAAATAAAAATCTTTAATACATTTTCAAACTAGTAAGAGTAATTCATAAGCCCCACTTACACTCTAAAAAGTAATTAGATCATTTTCTAGATTATTTTTGTGCAAAATCTTTTGAATCGATAGCAATATTTGAGTTTTGTAAAAAAAGGTAATACATATTATTCTGCTGAAAAAGCTGCATTTTGAAGTTGTATAGAGAACATTTAAGTTATCTGAATAGTTTAACCACAGAATAATAAATATATTTAAGTATTATTATTCTGTGGTTTGGCTAATCTAAAAAAGCTTTAAATTGACCAATATAAAGTCGGTGTAAGCAATGAGTTAAAAAATCAAGTATAGTGACAAAGAAAAAGCAGAACTTAGTAAAATTCCAATATATGTTTTTCGCTCTATATATACAGAAGGCGTTACAAATACAAAGAAAAGATAACTATTCTTAGTAGAAAATTTTATTAATGATGCAGTTATAAGATCTACTGTGGGATGTACCTATTTTCACGCCATTAACTTTATATGATAAATAATTGTATACTGCAAATATCAGTTTAGGAGTTTTTTTATTTTTTACTAAAGTATTGTATCCTGGAACATCAAATCTAATCACATTGTCAAAATAATTAACTAAAAAGTGTTATATATAACTGATTAAAATATAACAAGTGGTAAGATTATTATAGTTGATACTACGAGCGATATTAGGACTAAATAGCTTCAATTTTACCAATGTTTTTTTATTATTAATCTTACCACGTGTTATATTCGATAAGACAATAAATAAAATAATTAGTACTCTCTAATTTATTTATTTGTCAAATTATCTTATGTTCTGATCGCAGCGGAACAAATTACAGATCGGTATTTTTGCAACCCTGTATCTCTATCAGTTTTTTTAAAGTTTGTTTGTAAAGAAACCGTAAATTCATACGAGAACCTATAGCTTACAGCAACACACAAAATTGCAGACTTTTACGCTACGAACTTGTTTCGATTGGCTCATTTATGATCATGTGTTGCACGATTTACATCGGGTTGCACTTGTTGGTCTAAATAAATAGGTATGGAAAGTCCGATAGATGCCACTCTATATTCAAAAACATTTGATATGTCTGGGTACAATAAAAATAATAGTTGACACTATTATTTTTATTGTACCCAGACAACATATTTAACACACCTTTGTCAAAATTTAAAACCGCTATACGAAACTTTTATCACCAGAGTTACCTTTTCAATCAGTAATAGCACTACCTGAAATCTGGATGGCCTCTACATATTTAATTTTGTTATAAATTACATAGTGTGTTTTTCCTTTTTTTTGTTTATATTGTATTAATTGTGTATATTCTTTGGATATCTGAAAAAAATCCTGACAATGTAATTGGGCAATACCCGCATTGTCAGTAAATTAAATCATTATTGTTAAATTCAATTACGCAACGCAAAACTGTAAGTTGCGTATCTTCACATTGTCCATATTGTAGAAAATGTGGCCGTCAAAGTGAAATATCAATATTTAATAAACATCAAAAATTACACTCAGAAAGATTACAACCTAGATGAAACCAAGAATTAAGTCATTAAATGAAGAATAAATAAATAATCTTAATTGGATACGTTACTTTTTTAATTTCTATACTTACAAATATAAATTTAAGCACGACAATTATAAAATTCATAATAGTCAACTTTTGTACAAAAATATTTTTATAATAGTAACTTAGATATTGATAACAACAGCCCAGTTTTATCTAACTTTATTACCTCATTGAATGCTAGACATTGATTTTTAACAACTCATTCTGTTTCTGTTCAATTATGTTACATTGCACTCTATGTTCTTCATCCTTTGTAAATATTGATCTATTCACATTGTCAAAATAATTAACTAAAAAGTGTTATAAATAACTGATTAAAATATAACAAGTGGTAAGATTATTATAGTTGATACTAAGAGCGATATTCGGACTAAATAGCTTCAATTTTACCAATGTTTTTTTTATTATTAATCTTACCACGTGTTATATTCGATAAGACAATAAATAAAAATAAAATACAATAATTAGTACTCTCTAATTTATTTATTTGTCAAATTATCTTATGTTCTGGTCGCAGCGGAACAAATTACAGATCGGTACTTTTGCAACCCTGTATCTCTGTCAATTTTGTTTAAAGTTTGTTTGTAAGAGAAACCGTAAATTCATACGAGAACCTATAGCTTACAGCAACACACAAAATTGCAGACTTTTACGCTACGAACTTGTTTCGATTGGCTCATTTATGATCATGTGTTGCACGATTTACATCGGGTTGCACTTGTTGGTCTAAATAAATAGGTATGTGAAAGTCCGATAGATGCCACTCTATATTCAAAAACATTTGATATTAGTCTGGGTACAATAAAAATAATAGTTGACACTATTATCTATGAGTTGACACTGAATTGACAGCAAAAATCACGTTGACAGCTTTAAAGCAAACATTATCTATGAGCTAATCTTAATTTCCTCTACCAGTTTTCTGCTACGTTAGATATTAACAAACGCTATTGCTGGTTTAATATATTTTTGTGAAAATATCTAAATATAATTTCACGAAGGCATGTAGGGTACTTAGAATAAGTAAAATGTGTGTCGTACGACATCTCGTGTAAAAGCATTGACACGTATGATTAGTATAAACTAAGAAAAATGCCAACAGTTAATTGTAACGACATGTGTGCGTTTAACGTGCATACCGCTATCTAAGCAACAGCTTTAATGCTTGAAACGCACGAGTGTCGATAAAGCCAATTAAAAACTTGTACAGAAGCATAACACGCAACGAAAGAACACCTGATGCCGCATTTCGCTCTTATTATGAGCTCATCAGAGGCTCATGAGGCTCATCACCAGGGCGGCGCCACCTTGACAAATTTTAATATATAAAGATTTTCTGTATTTTGACATGTTGGTCTTTTTTATTCAAAAGAAACTGCAACTGTTCTCAAAAAAAGAGTATCATTCTGTGAAAATCCGATAGATGGCAAATGTAAAACAATTCTTTAATAAACCCTCCCTTATCTCTGATGATTTATATGGTCGTGTTTATAGTGAACTGATCTACGGCACGATACACTTGTGATTACAGATACTTATGTTATACAGGTATAACAAGTGTTCAAATAAAAAACTGGGCTGGGTAGGTCTTAAAATGTTCTTTGACATTTGCTAATTTTTTTAACAAAACAGTCAACTGATACAACGTTTAGGTTAGAATTCAACGTATCTAAGAAAACTTTCATTTCTGTCAATTTTTAGGTTAAACTTGTCACGTTTCAATCCAGAGTTCCACGCCACCACAAACTATCGTCGTGCCAACAACTAACCAGTTCAGTAGCAACATATTGTAGTGTTTTCTTGTTTTGGTGAATTTTTGTTTAATAAATTTTGCTTTTGTTCTGTCATTTGTCTGGCGTATAGACAATTCAACTTTTGATCGTTATGTCAACAGGTGGCATGAAAATCGAATCGTGTATTCGTTTAAATTCATGAAATTTAAAACTTGGACACCACAATTTCTGTAAACAAAAGTTTGCACATTGTGAAGCGGGCTTTAAGGGTATCATTTACAATTGTAACAACAGGTAGTCTCAGCAGGGGTTATCTTATAGAAGGACTGTAGAATAAATCATTACACTAAGCACGTTTTAGAAAATAGGTAATTTACGTTGCTTACTTAATTTTTTCTTTAAAGAATATATTTGAAGGTATCGCTAATTAAACACCATAGCTCGATTAATTATCGAATCAAAATTTTGTTTAGGAAATGTTTACAAAATAAAATTAGAAATAATTTTGATTTAAAAACGTCTACAAACAATAACTTTTAAATTAAATCAAAAACTAAACATGGTTATTTGGGTTATTTTTTAAATAAATCTAACCTACTAATTATTGTAAGTTATTAAAAAAAATCATTAAACTCTCTATTCATAATATTTAGTCCTTACAAAATGTATATTTTATGACGTTTCATTTTTTCTGTAGTTAATATAAAAAGTGAAAATAAAAACTAAGGCAATTCTTATTGTCAACGTATATATTTAGTTTTTGGCAAGAATTTATTACATAATTATAATTAAGATACCATGTTATAGTTTAAAATGAAATATTGCTTGTAGACGTTTTTTAAATCAAAATTATTTCTAATTTTATTTTGTAAACATTTCCTAAACAAAATTTTGATTCGATAATTAATCGAGCTATGGTGTTTAATTAGTGATACCTTCAAATATTTTCTTTAAAGAAAAAAATAAGTAATCAACGTATATTACCTATTTTCTAAAACGTGCTTAGTGTAATGATTCATTCTACAGTCCTTCTATAAGATACCCCCTGCTGAGCCTACCTGCTGTTAGAATTGTAAATGATACCCTTAAACCCGCTTCACAATGTGCAAACTTTTGTTTACAGAAATTGTGGTGTCCAAGTTTTAAATTTCATGAGTGTACATACTTGGAGTTCAGCGAAGTGTTATACAGAATCTTTGAATTATTTAATTACTTGTAGGTCCGTTATTAGTAAATGTCGCATTTTTTTTTGTTTGGTCTGTGCACACTGCCGAATGCGAAAGTTTTAATCGTTTTAGAAGTAATACCTAGAAGCAAACTAGCATGTTAACTACATTTACCTCCTTCATTTTTCTTGCTATGACGAATATCGGAGGAACCCCATCAGTCAACAAGTAACCCGACTTAAAAGTTCAATTGATCTAGTTTTAAGATATCCTTTCTCACGCGGTTAAAAAATATTTTGGTTGTTTCGCTAACTTGACATCAACTTAAGGGGGGCAATTTTCTTAATAATGGCGATATTAAAAAATCAAAAGATAGAGAGTTTGCCGTTGTTCTAAGAACCAGCTGGTAAAGTTTCTGCGCTGTCTATGATCGTTAGGCTGCAACTGTTGGGTCAGCTGGATTTTGTAAGCATGAAGGTGTAATTTTTTTTCAAAATCCGTTGAAGAGTGCTGCGATGAATATTTCGTTCCTGGTTACGATGTCGAATGGAGGTGCTTGGTCGTGCTGCCACACTGTCCCTCACAACTGCGATGTTTTCCACCGATCTTTTCGGCCGATGACGGGTAAGGTCTCTGTCATCTTTCAATGAAAACGTCCGCTCAAATTTTTTGATCAAAATCTCAATAGACATTCGATTATGCCCGCCGAAATGATCACGTAACTTACGAATCGTCACAGTAAAATTTCCCCATTTTTATAATGGGTTTTCACTATTAACAAACGTTCTTCCTAGCTATAACGCACCATTTTCGTAAATGTCTATGTTTTAATTAAACAAACAACAAATATGATGACTCAACAATTGACAGTAAAAAATGGGCGCAATTGGAAATTCAAGTTGTCGCTGAGACACCCTTTATATTTAACCAAAATTAATAATTCATAAAATTTGTTTGCACTACGTACTTATCTATAATAATTCAAAATATTGCTCGACACTAAAATTTGTGCTGTACTTTTCAAACACGCTTTGTTTAAATAATTTATGTGGCATTAATTAACAACAATTTCACACTTGGCTTAAGCGTATTGCAATCTAGAAACAATAAGCTTTTTGATGCTTTAAGAATCATTGCAGAATACTGAAAAACAAGCTCATAAATGCGATGTAAACGCAAAAATTAAAAAAAAATACAAAATGTCTACATTTTTTCAAAAGTATATCTTCGAGTACACACTCCATGATCGAATTTACGACTCCTGATTCCTGATTATCGGACCACATTATCACAAAACTGGATTAGTTCTTGAAACCCATGAAAATAGTTGATCGGTTGAGAGTTTCATCAATCAAATACAATTTAACCAACATAATGGATATAATTTTTTGTAATCCTTTTCTTGTCAGGCTTATTGTTAAATCAAATTTTGTGTAATTTGAATCATTTGCAAAGGAAGAACTCTATTGCTGCTACAAAGAAGAAAATTAATTAAGTCCTTTATTGACGGGGCTATTCCATTGATTTTCCTGGGGTGGAGGCACTAAGCCTCTTTTTTCAAAAAAGATTTAAATTAAATAAACGACATTAGTTATCATTTGAAATTGATTAACGGTTTTGATTCAACATATTGGTTTATGTATTTAAGCTTTTAGCATTATCCCGCTATTTTCCCTATGAAGGAACTTTTTTATTTATAATTGTAATAAAGTATATCACGTTTTGAAATGACAGGTTTAAATTGCATAATAACCATCATTTTAAAGTCGTATGGAAATAACTATGGAAGGGGGTAGAAACCATGGAAAGAAGCTGGAACAATATATGGAGCACAATGTCCAGCGTTTAAAATGAGAATTTCTATTTATTTTTTTGTTTAAACATAAAACTTTAATTAATATATTCTAAATATTAATGTACATTATGAATAATAGGTAGGTATTTGATTTACCTTATCACGACAGTGAGTGCACTTTATATTATCGTACCTAGTGCGTAAAATTTTAAGCATCAAAGACTTGTAAATAATTATATGACTTAGATAAAAATAGAATAACAATATAAAAACTTATGGGTTATTTTCTACATATTCTTTCTATAAATCTAAGATGTTCAAAAGAAAATTGAAAAAATAGAGACAGCTAAAACTTAACTGTCTTTAAGACTTAAACATCTGGTGAAGTTTTTCCAAATGAATCTAACAGCATAAATTTGGTATCTGAACCGCAAAAAGGTTCCTTGAGAAACCTAACGAAATCAAATCAGTTTAGAAATTAAAAGTACAATTACTAGCGCTAAAATTAATTATGTACTTGCCTCTTTACCAAAGTAACCATTGCCAATCCTGAGTGCTTTTGGTTACAAAATTAATTTAAAACTTATTAATCACTTTTTCATATTTTATTCATGGTGTTGTACTTAAATACGTTTTATGTCATTAACGATAATTTTAAAGTCCTTGACCTTTTAGGTGGAGGTGGGGTTAAAAATAACAGTCTCATGTAGCTTGAGACCGCTGTTCTCACAAGTTTGGGCGAAACGTCGGCTTTTTATGTAGCTTGAGACCGTTATTTTCAACCCTACCTCCACCTAGAAGGTTAAGGACTTTAAAATTATAAACTTAATGGAGGAAAAAATACTCTTAACTATCATTAACGATTTTATTGATGTTTATTTACATAGTAGGTATCTGCCTGAACTTGTATGAAATTTATTGGATTTTAATAATTTTTGTGGTATACAAAATTGCATTGCGCGTTATATCAAAATTTTATTTGAACTTTTAAGATACTCATGGTAACCTAACTGCTTGAAAATCTCGATGTCTTTTACGTCATCAAAATTTAAAAATTTTCAAGGTATCTTAATATTTTCAAATACTTTTATTAAAGGTTATATGTACTTAAATACTGCATGTACTAACAGTAATACATAAACACATATGAGAATATCCTGCACAACAGGTTTGTTTTTCTTCCTTACTACTTGAATTAATATTAATCATTTCATTTATGATTTTTAGAGATCCTTGACTGTTTTAACATTACACAAACAATCATTAAAAAAGTTAAACAACAATATAGATTCAATAAGAGTCGAACACGTAAGTAGGAAAGATAATATAATTTTTGTTTTAAGTTTTGTTATTATTTTTCTGACGACAGATACAACATTGACATCTGTATTGGGAACCGGTTTTTTAAAAGAATCTGTATGGATAAAGGTGCAACAGTACATTGAAGTTTTAGTTTACCACTCGCTATTTGATCGTTGTGCTTAAATACAAGCTTTAGTATCGGAATTCGCTTATTATTTCAATTTTAGGGTTTAATAGTAATTTATGTATTAAGGGTGTAATAAAGCTTTTATTGCCCAAGACGTGATTTTGAGCCTGACGGCTGAATACACGTAGACGTAGTAGTTACGTTCGTAATACATACATAACTTTATCCAAAGATGAAGATTTTCTAAATGAAAATACCTATTTTAAAAATAAATTGAATTTTCCATGCATATCTAGTACTGCTTTGAGATTTGAAGCGTAACTCTGGCAGCGAGTAAACCACGATAGCCAAAAATGGCAATGAGGCTGCGACAAAGCAAGAAACAGTAGTTTTAGTTCCCGAAAAATCTAAAGGGGTGTATGAAAAAACGTATAATGAATACCTTAAATGGTGAGATATAAGAAAGAATTCTATCGCAAACTGCTACTGTGAAAGGAATCTTCTGGCTTATTTTTGGTTTCTATTGAAAGAAAAAAAAACCTCCTTTGTTGTTGTCTTACTATTTCATGCTTAACGTCACTATTATATCCAACCACAACACAGATATAAGCAGTTACTTAAGCTTATTTTGATTTCCGATGGATTCAAGTCTGAAGTTTTAACCAGAGAAGAGATAGAAGCCTTTATATACCAAGCTCCAGATAAAATATATTTAATGAATAAGGTAAATAAATTTCTTTTAATATACAAGTGTTAAACCAAGACTTCTTGAAACAGTAGAGGGATAGCTGGAGCCTGAAAACAAGACCTTGTTCAGCTAGAAGTTGTTGATATCTAAGACCTGCAAACTTCATTATTGATCACTTTACGAGATACTAAAACCAAAAAGAATAGAATGTTTAGTGTAGTCGACATTCTTAGATCGCCAAGTTTTTTGGCGATTTATAAAAAGTTTGCTGTTTTACGTCCAATGAATATAAATAATCGCAATTTCTTCTTGTTTTACAGACATGGAAAATGTACTAGACAAGTGGTCGGCAAAAATATTTTTGATGAAATTTCGAAAAAAATTGTAATTTATCATAAATTGCCAAACTCGGAACTATAACGCTCGGAACTAAGTGCCGTTGACGGCTGCGCTTAAGTCTTAAGCGCCGCTGACAGATAAATTGCAGTAATATAATCAATAATTTCATTTTGTCAAAAAATGTTATGAAGATGTTTTAGTTACAATTTATTTACAAGTTGAATTATTACACAGCAAACGTGATTTTGACATTTTTTTATTTTGAAAATAAAACATGAAAACTAGCAATAAACGCTTGAAATGTTACTAGGAGCAGAAGGTAAATATTATCTGTTGAGCATTAGCCGAGGCTGAACAATCTAGGCGAAACACATAATGCGCTTTCTACTCCGAGTGACATATACTATTTTTTCTTCAAGCGCAAAGGTAAAAAATAAAATATGTGTAGACATAACTTACAGTTTTATTTAATAAGTGAACATTAGAGTAATCATCCTATATCTATGAATTAAATATTAATAATCTTCTAATTATTATAATTTAAATTATTACGATAAGTTTAAAATTAGCAATAATAATGAATACCACTTGTTAACGTGTATATTGAATGTACAATTTTGTACGGTGCAGTTACTTAGGTTTAAAGCACTGCTAGCGGTTTTTGTGTCAAGACTGACAGTTCCGTCATTAATGAACACATTACAGTAGTCAGGATGATTTCTAAGAACCATATCAGCATTGGTAGAACAGTTTTGAGTGAAAATATTTTCATTACCAATATTTGTAATTACTCTTGAAGTACTGGGTTCATTATATTCTAAAGGCTTTAGAATTTTATTCGCAATCTGTTTCTTGTTGCTACCAGATTCTTCTATATATCCTTCGGCAACACTGGTGGATTTCCATCCACCATGTCGTGTTAGAGCTGTAATATCTCCACCGTTGTCAACTAAGATAGTTGCCGAGGTTCTTCTAAGACTATGGCCTGTATATTCATGGGGATTTGGTAAGTTTAAAAAGAGGGCAACATTTTTTGAAATTTTATGTATGCCTATTACAGCACTATGACAATGACCATGCTGATATTTAATAAAAAATCTATCAAAAATTATGTCCTTTGGTTGAAGATGTGCTTATTTTCTATATTCTCAATAAAAATCCTCAATTATAGTAAATGAACGATGTTTTTTAGTTTTAGCGTTTGGAATATTTACTAAGACTAAGTTTCCCAAATCTTTTACATCGTTAACTTTTAATTGAACTAATTCTTCGCATCTATATGCTCCTGAGATTCCAAATATTAGAACTACCTAAATAATGTTGTACAAGTCCCCCAAGGTTCTAATTTAAGGCCCTTACTTTTTCTTATATTTATTAATGATCTGAGTTATCATTTACAGTGTCGGTTGTTGATGTTTGCTGACGACTTCAAAATATTTACATCAATTGTAAACCAGGATGATACTATAAAGTTACAGTCTGATATTAATTTACTTTCTAACTGGTGCAGCAACAATATCCTAACCTTGAATAGTGGTAAATGTAAAATTGTTACATACACTCGTAAGATTAGTCCAATAAAATTTAATTACACGATAAACTCAGAACTTTTAACTAGAACTAATTTAACCAAAGATTTGGGGGTGACGTTTGATGCTGGATTCACTTTCATATACCACATCAACAACATAGTCTCTTCCGCTTATAAAATGCTGGGATTTTTAATACGTAGCTGTAAAGACTTTTCAAATATTTCGGCTTTAATAACATTGTATTTTTCTTTTGTACGCTCCAAACTAGAGTACGGAAGTATCGTTTGGTATCCAATTTATGACTGTCATGTATTGTCCATCGAAAGTGTACAGAGAAAATTTCTAAAATTTCTGTGGTTTAAGATTCATAATGTTTATCCACCCAGGGGTTTTGATCACTCAATCTTACTAAACACATTCAACATTGATTCATGTGCAATCAGGAGGGTATACATCAGTTTAATTTTTCTTTTTAAATTAATGCATAATAAGGTTGACTGTTCGTATTACAATTTCCATGTTCCTCGATTACATTCTCGGCAAGAATTAACATTTTATCTCGCAAAGGCTCGAACTAATGTAATATTAAAGTCTCCCATATATGACATGTGCAACAATTATAATAATATCTGCAACCAAACAGACATTCTTAATTGTAGCTTGTCAGAATTTATAACATTTATAAAATCAATTAACGTGTTGTTTTTTTTTCACATTTGTAGTAGGTAGTAATAGATATTTCCACTTTTTTCTCTAGTAAAATAATGAAAATAATTTGTACTAGTACAAAATTGACCACTTCTACGGCATGTATTGCCTTATATAATCTATACGATTACTATACGCTTGAAGAAAATAGTAGATTATTTTACTTAAATTATTTCGCATAATTTGCTGTCTCGGCTAACGCCTCGCCAGCAAACTTTTAAGCTCAACAATTATATTGTTTAACTCCAAGTGAAATATATTATTTTTTCTTCAAGCGTTTATTGCTAATTTTCATGTGTTATTTTCAAATTTTCAAGATTCTCGAGTGTTATAGTGACGTTTTATTCTCGACGAATCAAGTTGGTATTTTACTGTTACATTCATAATATGACATAATCGAGGTACCAACTTATAAATAGTTGTGAAAACACAAAAGAACTGTTGCTTTTTAATGTTTACGTAGTAAAAACCTTTTCCGTCGACCTCATTATAAAATTGAGTTTTACGTACTCCCTGAATAATCATAAAGTAACACTTTTTAAATGTAATACTTTTCGTCCGCAAACACTTTTGTCCGCAAACATCTGTCAATGTCAATTATTATTTTATGTCAAATTAAATGAAGTCGAAGTAACCAGTATGAAAACCCATTTTAAGAAAGGATGAATTTAGTGACTACATAGGATATTACAGTACTTTAGGTACATACTGAAACATTTTAGATACTGCAGAATATTGTTTGTTTACTTCCATTTATAACCTCAATTTCTCAATCCCACACAACTTTGAACAAAAACAATTTGTTGTTCAAATTACAAGTAAATGATTTTAAGTGCTTTGAAATGATATTAATAAATTGTTTATAGTTTCTACAATGTGCGAAGCATATAGAAGAGCCTGGTTGTAATCTCACAATACTCGATACATTGTTTTCAATATGTAACACTTTAACTTCTTTAAAGTTATTCATTTATAAGGTAAGACAGAATTCATACGACTTGAGATTGCTTTAGAAAATTTTATTAAGTAACATTTTGATACAGAAGCGGAGTTCCGATACAAATTTTCACGATCATAAAATACAAAAACTTACAGTAGAAGTGAGTTAATTATGAGTACTGTATTTGATTGATGTAAATAAGTAATAATGCTAATGGAAAACACAAGAACAGTAATTACTTGTGAAAAATTATTTGAATATTGATTCTGTCGCAGGAAAAACAAAAATAGAATCATATAAGCCATCAACATTACTGGGTTCAAGATTTATTCGTATACAAAAACAAGGTGATTTCTCAGTTTTCAATAAGCTGAAAGAAGATTATTACATTTTTTTGAAACATTTTCAGAGTGAATCAAAAACTACGTTTGCATACTTTCTTACGGTCAGGCAATATTTTTATTGAATATAAAATGATTATAAGTCTGACCACGGTACAAACTCAGTCTTATAACTATTATATGTCCAATTAGTAAGAATCGACTTTAATGTGTTTAATAGGAGAAACTTCATTACATCTTTGATCATAAACAATTAAAGAAATGCATTAATTTTGAGGGTAGGCTTCCAACTATAACTACATTTTTAAATATACTTCAAAATAACACTACCTAAATGTAATTTTTATTATTTTAATAAATTATAAAAAAGTACATGTTTTACCTATTACCTATCATAATCAAGTGCTCTTATAAAATTATGTGATTGTTGTAAACAAATGCTTTATCGGTACAATATTCGAACGCGGAAAGCTTTTATTTCCTTTAATAAATTTTGACACAAATGTTACAATACTGAACGGTGAAGTGAACATTAGGTACAGTAAAATCAGAACAAACGTAAAATTTTTGTTTAAAATTACTAAACATTTTGTTTTCAGTAAACGGTAATAAATAGAAAATTAATTAATTTAAGGTCAACGGAAAAAATTAATATGTACCTCGGAAAAAAGTGCTTCTTAATAACCTCGCCTGTTTGCTTGCCTCGGCTAACGCCTCGGCCAGCAAATTCAGTCTCGTACATAAAAGTGCACTTTTTTGTCCTTGTTACATAAATAACTATTTTAGCGTCTGCCAGTAGTTCAATAATATGCCGTTTTAATGTCCCTTGAAGAAAAAATAATATATTTCACTTGGAGTTAAAAAATATAATTGTTTCGCGTAATTTGCTGTCTCGGCTAACGCCTCGCGAGCAAACTTTTAAGCTCAACATTATATTGTTTAATTCCTAGTAAAATGATCTACTATTGTCTTATCGAATGATCCGATCATTGTGGGATAATTTCATCAGTGCATATAAATATGTTTTTAGTTTTAGTAGTTTAGTATTTTATTTGCTTTTTAATTATTTTATATTTATAGTTTCCTCAAAAAATTTTAATGATTACATTTATTTTTCTTACATTGTTAGACACATTAATTAATCATTTCTAAAAAACTACTTATGTCCCAACGAATTCAATAAGTATATATACATTAGTAACTTGCAATTAAAGTGTAATTTTAAGTTTGATTTTACTTAAAATAAATTAAACAATTAAAGCAGTTTTGTAATATTTTATTCTGTTGAATATAATACAAATTGCGTTTTATTGAATTATTATATTAACAATAATTAATATTAGTTCGATTGATAGCACACATAATAGACTTTACGTTAATTTTAGAAACGTTAATTTGTATGGTTTTAACATGAAAATGTAAACGCATTTAATATATTTTCATTTGACAATAACTCTAATGTGTTTATTGATGATACAAAACTTCACACTATGGTATTCATTATTCGTTTTCCTTGAAAAAGTAACACACATTTACAGAATTAGCTTTGAGGTGCAGCCCAAAGTAGGTGTAAGCATATTTTTTTTTATATATGACCAATTAATTTTTCTGGAAATTAACAAGTTTCATAGTAGCAAATAAAAAAAATTAATTGCTATCAACAACAATAAGTGTCACTAAAACTGGAAATCATTAACAGCAACAGATACGCTATATTTTTTGTGTTATCCATTGTAAATACTATATTAATAAAAATTTTACGGTGCAACAAGGAATAAATATATATTTGAAGTCTTAAATGGCGACTTTTCAGGATGTTGCTGTGATAAGTTCTCACAGTACTGCGGTTTTTTTCATATTAAGGTGAAAATCAATCGATGCGATTGGCTAATCTACAGTGATTTTGAATCACTATTTGAAAAGTTTATGTCAATATTTAATTAACAGCATTAACATATTAACAGCAATAAATATTCTTCTTATTATTATAAACAAATGTCAGCATGTCATGCTAAATAAATCACACTGTGTGATTAATAATTTACTAGTATTATCAAAAGGTTATAACAGGATTAAAAATCTTATGTTTTTAAAAACATTGATGTTTATAAGTACCTACAATAAATAAAGTAGTGTTTCTAATTGGTTGTATATTCTTTGCATGTTTCATTATACACTGTCTCCAAAATAAGGATGAACAGCATGGAGATCTCGGAAACCGGAGAGATACAGGGTCGGTTAAATTTGGAAAAAGTTGCCCACCCGAGGGGTCAATATTTTGCTGTTGAGAAACTCACTGAGTTCGGCTTACTTCCGGAGATATAAAAAAAAAACAAATTGTGCCATTTCGTTTTCAGTATATTCTCAAGTTATTCGAAAAGTTCCCAAAAAACTGAATGCATTTTGTCATTGCCACTCTTTTTGCTCTACAAGATGGTGTTCACAAATTTTTACTTCAACGTTTCGTTTCAAAGAAACCATCATCAACTTAATTTTTTCTTATAGCACTCAAAAAT
The DNA here is from genome assembly GCA_030710515.1 of Abscondita cerata. Taxonomy (NCBI): domain Eukaryota; kingdom Metazoa; phylum Arthropoda; class Insecta; order Coleoptera; family Lampyridae; genus Abscondita; species Abscondita cerata. The sequence continues at coordinate 173,542 of JALBCR010001468.1, read as the reverse complement.
AGTACCCTTCGTATAAGAAAGCATTTTTCACTACAAATTCAACGATGCACTACACAATATTGTTATTCGTGATTTTATTGAGAAAAAATATAGTTTCAGTAAATTTCTAACCTTTTTGGTTTATTGTGCGCTAAATTAAACAATGGTAGCGAAAAAATAAAGTCTAATGTTAGTTCTGACAGAATCGATTTTATTGACATAGTAGTTAGTATCAGTTTAGCAACGTCTTTCAGTATAGGTCATACTTTACAATGGAACACGTAAATTTCAAATCTTTTTGATGTAGTGTGCGTGGAAATACTTGCGGCAAACAGAAAATGTTGCTGCGGTCAAATGTTTTTGGCGGAACAGTACGGGTTGCTTGAATGAACCGTATTCTTTTAAATTGGACAACAAACGCCTAAATATGGACTTTCCTGGTTGCCTCTGTTCCGGGTACTTGATCAGATACTCGACTTCTACAGAATTTCTCCGGCATGAAAATTCTCTTCATTTGAAAACATTACATGCTCCATTGTAAAATATGACCTACACTGAAGAACGTTGCTAAATTGATAGGGTAAAAGGGAGGACAGTTGGACCTTTTAAAAGACCAACAATCTTTATTCAAAATTTCAAAATATGCCACAACATAGAGCAACGAATTGTTAACTTATATATTTTTACTAATAACCTAGCGAACAGTGTTATTTTAGAATAAAAGAAAATTAAATAATAAAAAATGGTCCATCTCTCCTACCCCTACGAGGAGAGATGGACTTCGTAGGGTAGGAGAGATGGACCCTACTATATTTATGGTTTTTGCTTGGTAAGTTTAATTCCGCAAGTTTGACAGGTATTTTTATAAGACAGGCAACTTTCTTCTCGATAAGTCGATAATCTTCATTACATCCTACGCATTCGTTTTCTAGGTCGCTGAAATGTTCAGCCTTACTGGAAGTGTCGTTGAAAATCGGCTCATCTGAATCTGAAGAAGATGAGTTACATCTACGTTTTTTATTACTTTTGAGTTTGTTTTCCTGCTGTTGTTTTTAGTTTATTTTCCTTGTCCTTTCTCTTATTTTCTTCTTTCTGTACCTTAGCTTTTGTATTCTTTTCTTGTTTTTCTGCTTTAGAGCTCTTCTTTTCTTCTTTAGCCTTCCTTATTTCTTCTTTCTTTACTAGAGCTTCCTTTCGCTCTTGTATATATTCTGGTGAATTAATAACACCACTTACTACTTTCTTACGTACTCTTTTTAAAGCGGAAGTTATTATTGGCACAGGTGAGACCACCTCTAATGCTTTTCCAGGTGTTATATCTTCGTTCAATTACGCTGTCCGGAGTGATTGCCCTCCGTTGAACACCAGATGATCCAGCTTGTGGGGAGTTAGTTGTGTTACCCACCCGTTCTTGAGGTTGCATGTGACTTAGTTCTAGAGACTTTTCCTCCTCCAACAAAAATGCATGGTTTGGAATTTTCTCCGAATTAAATGGAAGTATTCCAGTTGCTCTAAATGCTGAGACCGCATTGTCGATTGTTGCTGCTTTTCCCCAAGATTCACCTAAGAGCCTTCCAAACTGCAGCCTGTTAAGTTTCCTGTTTGGATTATTTAAAATCATGTGTCTGCAGGCTTCGTAAAACTTCTGTTTCAGTGATTTGAAGAAGGCACGGTCTAATGGTTGCAGGTAGTGAGATGTATGTGGTGGTAAACAGTACAAAATTACATCATTTTGTTCTGCTGTTTCTAGTAGACCAATGTTAGTAGTGTGCGATGAATGGCCATCCATTAAAAGCATAACCTTTCCAGGACTTTTTCTAGGGAGAAAGTGAGTCGTGAACCAGTCTAAGAATATCTCGGAAGTAACGTACGCTGATTTTGTGACATTTGTATTCGCGCTCCGGGAGGCATGTCATCACACTATTCTTCTTTTCTATTTTTACCTTTAAAAATGCAGTAAGGTGGTAAATAGATTCCTTCTGCACTAATGCATGCGATTATACTTATGGTTTCTCCTTTCTCACTAGAGCTAATGCTAGGGACAGCTTTAGATCCTTTGGCAGCAACAACCTGTCCAGCTCTGGTATTCAATTGAAGGCCGGTCTCATCTGTGTTGTACACATTAGCAGGCTTATCAAAGAGAGAGTTGTCTTGAAGAATTCTTTCAAGGTTCTCAAAGTAATTTTTAACAATATCTCTGGACATGCCTCGGGCTCGAGCCACTGATGTATTTTCAGCTTTTCAGATAGAAAACTCTTGTCTTCTTCTTAAGAAAGACTGCAACCATTTTTTACCAACCTTTCCTGTAAGTGGAAAAAACATAATGAAAAAATTTTACTATGTAAACCGGTTAGCTTAAAGTTTACCTTCACTATGGTTAAATTTATGTGGAATGCCTAGTTTATTCGCTAGTTTGTATGCCATTATACAAACTTCTTCTCTTGTTGGTGCAAAACCATGTTGCTGTAGTTTTTAATGTGATTAGCCAGTTTTCCTTCAGCATTTTCGCCTAGCATGGAATCAGGGCCTAGTCTTTGTTGTTTCTCAAAATTAGTTGTTTTTAATCGTCGTTTTAATGTAGTTTTGGGATTCCAAACGTTGTAGCTGCCTCATTTACACCCAGTTCATTGGATATTACAGCATTTACTGCAAGATTTAAACTTTTGCCACTCCAACATCCCCTTGGCGTGGTATTTCTTTTGCGAAGGTATCTGTTTGACATTCTTATTTCGCCTAAAAAATAAATAAGCTTCATTAGTCTTCCCTATATTTTACTGGTCCATCTTTCCTACCTAACACTGGTCCATCTATCCTCAAACAAACAAACCGTTATTTTATCGTAATAAAATCACGAATAACCATATTGTGTAGTACATCGTTGAATTTTGTAATAAAGAATGCTATCTTATACAGAGTGTACATTTTTGAGTGCCACAAAAAAAAGTTGATAATGGTTTCTTTAAAACGAAACGTTGTAGTGAAAATTTGTAAACGCCTTCTTGTAGAGCAGAAAGAGAGGCAATCACAAAGTGCATTCAGTTTTCTGGTAACTCTTTCGAATAACCCCAGAATATAATGCAAACGAAACGGCATAGTTTGGGTTTTTTTTGATCTCCGAAAGTAAGCCGAACTCAGCGTGTTTTTCAACAAATGTTGACTCCTCGAGTGGGCAACTTTTTCCAAATTTAACCGACTCTGTATCTCTCACGGTTTCCGAGATCCGCATGCTGTTCATCCTTATCTTGGACACAGTGTATAAATAAAAAGTTTGTGATATTTTTTTACGTGATTAGACAGTAAGAAATTATTTTCTATAAAAGAACTTTCAGAATTTGTGTTATTAATACTTCCAAATGTTTGTATGTATAGGTTTTTAAGCGGGGAAATTAGTATAAGGGAAGTTACTGAATTCTTACATTATCATAAATGAACATTTATCAATTGAAATCTATCATAATATTATATGATTTAAATAATACTAGAAACAAATACTTCTCGAAGTTTGTTGTTTAAACCAATAACGTATCTGAGCTTTCTCTAGAATTAAGGTCAACTAAAGTCTCAAAAATGTTAGGTATCTACTTGAGATTTGTCAAAGTAAAAACGATAAAACTCTCTAACAATATATGTATTTATGACAAAATGGATAATTAGAAATATTAAATTAAACCTTTTAAAACTGGAATTGGCTTATTAAATATTGCTCAAAAAAGAGTTCAGATAAAAATCATAGATAACAAAATTTCCAACAACTTTTCTTCCATAACTCTTTTGCGATTCTTAAACATATGGTTAAATACGTTGAATAATTAAACATCGAATTAAAAAATTGTTTAAACAAATAGTTAAGAATTGTTTGCATCCGAAACACTCATTCATAAAGCAGTTTGGAAAATACCATACTATTTATGTTACATGTAATATTTAGTTAATTCAATTCTACTTAAAAAGTGCTTGAAACATAAATAGTTTGTCATTTGAAACACTTATTGATAAATGTTGGTTGTTCACTTATTAACTAAATTCTTTCTTATCTTTTAGAAAGTATGTTGCACAAGAACGTTTCAGCAGAACCAATATCGTGTATCTTAATGAAATATACCTAACAATTATGTAACGAGTGCTCAAACAAAAACTAGGCTGGACAGACCTTAGAATTAAAATAATTTAATTATTTTTACAGTCTACACAATGTACAGCAAAATATCGCATGGTGGCGTGAAATGGACAGAAATAAATGTATTCTTAGATACCTTAAATTCTAAACTAAACTTTGTTAAGAAAATCACCAAATGTTAAAAGAAAATTCTAAGACTTATCCAGTCCAGTTTTTTATTTGAACACCCGTTATTTAGTTTAATAGCGCATACTATATATTCAAACATAACCTGTTCATTCAAAACAAAGATTTTTAATTATCTTTCTTTAAATTGATGTTTTCTACAAAAGTAGATGTTGCAAGAATTGAATTGCAACTGCAATTGAATTGACTGAATTTAATTAAAATTTTTGGAAAATTGAGTTGAGTTGAGCGACAAAAAATTGAACCACTTTTTGAAAAGCTAATTTTGTGATGGTACGTCGTGTTTGTGGTGTAGTTAAGGCAAGTTGCATTCAATTGGTCGTATATCATATCGTAACAGTAACACATTTTTGGAAAATAAATTAAATCGCCGAAACGGTTCCACATAGACCTGTTAAAGTGCCTTTAGAATTTGACAATAATTTCAAAATTGCAATACAGGGTAATCTATTTGCATTATATGCAAGAGGGAAGAAGTTAATTCGGTGAAACTTTTATTTGCATCCTTTTGTAAGATTTTCAACTTCTGATTAAAAAATTATTACCCCCACTACAGCTACCATGGAAACTTGCTGACTGACGTCAGAGTGTTTATCTACACCATAAAAATAACGTAATAACCAAAAATTAGTCTTTCAGTTACATTTTTGTCAGCCAATTTCTCAACTACATTTAATGGTAAACTTTCGAATTTCACATTTTCTTATTGTTACCGCTAATAATCGGTTTTTCATCTCGCTCACAAAAGTTTTCCTCATCTATGTGGAATGGAATACTTAGTTCAATTACTTATTTCTCTTTCAAAAACAGCTTTAGTGATATTTCTACAACACATAAATTATTTGTTCGTTCGAAGTACTCACTTATAAATTTATATAGTAAATGTAGTGTATTATATACTTATTTAACTGAATTCTCTTTCGTCTTAAAATATTTTATTCACAAGAATGTTCCAGAAACAATTCCACCGACATCCTTGTTTATTTATTTATTCGTATGGTACATTTTAAATATTGTATTGTTATGTAAGTGTCCTCAGAAGATCAGTATAAACCTGTATAGTGTGTTAAAAAATATAGAAAAATTGAGGTGCAAGTGTATGTCGTAATAGCTAACGTGAACATAAAACGTAACTATATAAATATAAATATAAATAATGGTACTAAGTTGAGAAAAACAAATAAATAAATGAATACCTCCAAAATAATAAATTAATTAAAAAAAATTTAATTTACGAACGTAAACTGGTCGCGACCTCTAGGGTAGCTTAAAAGAAGTAAGAATAAACAGTTCTTTTTTACCGGCATTCCTAAAGGGGTCGCGTCGTTTCAACATTTGAATTTAAAAGCTTCCAAAATCAGTGAAAATATGGTAACTGATAATGAAAAACTTTTTAATACTCCCCCCCGGTAATAAAGAGGTAGCAGATAACGTGGTTCCAGATCCAGATCCAGATTTATTACTTGCTAAATCCAGAAAAATGTATGAAAAGGCAAATGGTGTCGACTTAAAAAAACAACAAAGTACATGTGCTTTTACTGTATTTTGCGGAAATATATAGGTCTTCTACACTTTTGTCATATTATTCTATGCTGAAAGCAACTTCATGTGTAAAAAATAACATACATATTAGCAACTTAGTAATTATTGTAATCAGTTAATTGAATTAAACAAATATGTACCTTTCACAATAATAGGTTAGGTAAGATTTACTCCACTTCCACACTCTTGGAAAAGCTTGCTTTATATTTAGATTCTACAATTTAATGTATATATTTTCTAAAAAAAATTGATAGTGATTCTCATGTTAAAAGCGGGCCTTAAAGTAAAAAGCGTGAGCGCAAAAGAGAATCGAGCGAAAAAGAGTCATTTTAAGCTCGCAGAAGCGGAGTGTAAAGTAAATCATTAAATATAATAAGTGCATAATAGTTATTTACATTAGAGTTTGGAAAGTAGGATTTAACAGCGCGACAGCTTTGTTTGAGGAAAGAGTCTGAAGGGCGAGTTCCTCATTAGCTGGAACGCCCTCAAATCACTTTACACACGAAATTTGTATAATATTTTTTGGCCTACAATCAACATCAAAAAGTAAAAAAAAAAAACAAAATTATTTCTACTGTTTTTAAGTAGGCCTGGCTGTTTAACTATTTTAACACACACCATCTAATATGTGTCAGTTCATTTGTTTAACTGACGTATAGATGGCGCCATCAATATCATAATCAATAAAAAAATTTGCGCCCTTATTCTATACATTATCGTATCAAGTATTATGTAAAGTAAATTTTTTAAAATCAATTTATCAGTTTTATACTTAGTTTATTTTTAAACGTTATCAAATAGCAGATAAATCAGCCACTACTTTACTCCATAGTTGCCGTACTTTACAGCATTGTGAGTAGAAATCAAGTTTCAAGACAAGTATGAACAACTGAAAAATGTGGTTTACAGTTCAGGAGGCCAAAAAATAATTGAAATCGATTCACGTAATAAAGAATTATCAATGACTATACATAAACTGTTCAATAGCATGAAATTTTGCTTGTCATGACAAACACTTAATGATTTTTAGGATAAAAAAACAAATTCTATTTTTCAAGATAATTATTTGAAAAAGTGTTTGACGTATTGAAACATTTTGGATATTAGGAATCAGCGTAAAAAAACACATAAATTTCACACGTTGTGGATTTAATTTTTTTTTTTCAAGGTTTCAACTAATGGGAAACCTTCTTCTAGCGTTGGCTTTAAAATGCCTAAAGCTTGTGTAAGTTGACAAGTTTGATAATTTTCCCATGAGTCCCAACATTGTACTCTTGGAAAAAAAATTACTGGGATCATCTCAAATATAAACGTTAACGATGGTCTGTAGACAAAATTCTTAGAAATTTCCACTTCCTACAAATGTTATAATGTGATAATTAATACATATTGCAGTTCTAAATAACCTTTAATATTTCATTCTGATACGTAAAAGGTCAAAATAAAAAGAAAAATTTTTTTGACGGTAGTTGGTTCGGTTATCACCAATTTACTTAGAGATGATGAACTCCGCAAAACAAGTCAAAATGTGAGTATAAATGCTAATAGAATTTACAGTGTTATAATTTATAAATAAACAATGTCGTTGTACTACGAACAATTTTTTATAATGGTGCGAAAATATACATAGCACATGAAACTTACAAGACTTAAAACCTCGATTTAAAAAATTTGGAAAAATACGCAACGCATATAAATAAAATGTACCAAAAAATTAGCTCGACGTGTATATCGCTCTACCTTCAATTTAACCCAAGTTGCTTTGTGACTGTCATGGTGTGGTTATTGAAAGGGGATTTGTGTTTTGAAGCTACTTTAATTAATGTGATAATGACTAAGTATGTGTATACGTCAATTGCAAAAATAATAAAAAGAACAGGGTTAAATCGACAGTTAGAGCCATCTACATATCAAGACAATTTCTGGTACATGTTATTTATATGCGTTGCGTATATTCCCAAATTTTTCAAATTAACTAAGTTTTTATTCAATTAATACGTCTCATTATAAATGTTATAAACAAAACTCTTAATTGAAAGGGTATTTTATTTTCCTCTCGGTTACTATGTTTTTATGCTTTTTTTTTCTCTTATAGGAGAAGCTGAGGGTAACTAAACCACTGTTACAATATCGGGTAACGTTTCCCTCCTATGTGAGGAGAAGTTGTTATTGCGTGTAAATGGCCCCGCATAGGAGGCGAAACGTTGTCCGATATTGTAACAGTAGTTTAATTACCCCCAACCACAAAACATAAAAACTCTTAATCAACATTGTGTGCTTAAATTAGCATTAGAATGACCTTACCCAAAGTAGAAATGTACATTGTGTTTGTTCTTAATTTCAGAGTAGCTTCTGTATTTTTTAAAACATGTTTTATTTTGCAGGTGATAAAGAAAAACACTATAAAGTTCCTTTTTAAAATGACATTGCTTATATTTGAATTTATTTCAAAAAGTTTGTGACGGTAACTTTCTTCAAAGATTCTTTTTCGGCGGCATTAGGAATTTTAATGGCGGTTAATAATCCAATATGGAGTCTATTAGAAAAAGAAAACAGTCGTCATTAACTCGATATCTCAAAAAGATATTATTTTATTTTTTATTGTAAAATTCCTAAAAGTACACACAGAATGTTTAAACCAAAATACCGTATTTTCTATAAAACCGAGCTGCGAGGTTATGTCAAAAATACAACATTTTGGTTTCCCGCGATTACTTCAAAAACCAAAACAATTGATAAAATGTAATAGCATGTAGTAGAATTCTAAGAAATATTGTCTATTTAACCAATTTTGCAGTTCTTATAATAACACAAGCAACACCAATTTGGTACACAGTGTATGTCTTTGTGGTAACAGTTTGTGTTCTGTGTCCTAAGTCCCTACTAAATAGGACAAATTACTACAGTATATACTCTTTGATACAGTTTACGGTGGTGCCCATTTCGTTTCAAAGTATCTTTACATCTACAGAGCGATCAAAAAATAAAAAATTACTGGTACCACTACAAAAATTAATTGTTGGTAATAGAGTTATCTATTATTTATATGCTTAAACAGCTATTTGATCAAATCTACATAAATGCATTTTCAAATGCTTGGTTTAAATATGTTACACCAAAAGTTGACTGATTTTAAAACGAAAAGAATTGAACATCAAGTAAATACAACAAAATAACAAATAAAACTTCAATGACACAAAACAACAACAACAACGTACCGCACTCTAAATTTCAGTTTAGCCAATATAAAATTATGTGTATTTATGTAGGAATTTTTGTAAAAAGAATTGCCAACTATTTTTATTTTATGATCTCTCTGTATATCTCACTGAAAATCTCTCACGACCTCTCTTGACTGCAGCTAGAATACGCGCTGCTTCGAAGCCAATATTAATTTTACTAAAAATATTTATTGCGTTACTGGAAGAAAATGTAACAAGACAAAGAAAGTAATATAAAAAACTATGGATGTCTTTTGAACTTGTACTAACTTATGGAAACTTTTGTGTTTAAAACACATCAACTGTTAGACACCATTATTAATGTAAGTAAATTATATTTCAGATTTATGCAAACGTTAAAGCTTTAAAAAGCACTTCTTTTATGTTCTCGATGTTTCATTTTTTAAAAAGTGGTTACTATTTTAGTGAATCATTCTCTAAGTTAAGTTTTTTCATTTTTTTTGTTCACCAACAATTTAATTTCGTAATAGACGTTTTTATGACTTTTCCACCATAGTTTGAATTATTGAATGTATAATTTATCAATGGATTTACAATGAATAAAGCACAAAAAGCGTAAGTAATTTTAGCCAAACAGAAGAGTTCTCGCTTATTGAAATTTCACACTGCCGATGTTATCTTCAGAAGATAAACGTTTCTTTTTTAAATAAGAGAATACATTAACGTTCTTCATCTGATTCATTTTCACTACATAAAAGCTACTTAAGAAAGTTACTTATTTATTAATTATTAAATATAACCACAAACTAAGATTAATTTTAGGTTGTCATTATATTTACTATAGTGCAAACTTAAACAAATTTTACTATACATATTTTAATTTGATTTTTATTCGAAAATATTATCTACGCACACATAGACATAATTATGTAATTTTTAAATTTAATAGCAGTAATTACCAATTGTGGGCTATTAGAAACATACGTTATTTAAAAATATAAACAATTTGCATAACTTTAGCTGTAAATAATAAAGGATCTAATTTCAGTAGTATTTCTAGTCGTTTCCTTTAATAGCCCAAAAAATATTAAGATTCGCATCACGATTTAGATAGAAATAGAAGCAATTTAAAGTAGATTCAATTAGAATTAATTGTAGTTAATTTTGTAAGTTCAGAACAATTTTTTATATTTTAATCACGCTTATTATTCAAAAACATTTCATTAAATTAATTTGTTTTAACTTAAAAACTGGTACTGCAAATCAGAAAATATAGTTAATTGGTTCCAATTATATTCTTTATATTTTCGATATTTTTGTGAAAACTTGTATCTTTTTGTTGTTTTCTTTATATAACGTTTTTAGGAAAATAAACATTAACTAATTGGAATTTTATGTTTGCTTTTATGTTTTTAAACTTTTTACAATCGGGACCTTAAAAATTCTTAAATTAGTATTGACATACTTTATGTTCTAAATAAAAGGAATATGAAAATAAAACAACTGAATAAATAAATAATAATAATCTAGTTTTTATTGATCGAAAGATTCAAAAGATTTGTTGGAGTAAATATATAAATAAATTAAATGAAAAAGCAATTGGTTCATAACAATATTTTTTATATCATGTATGTGTATTTATAAAATGTTATTATTTAATTTTAAATCAAATTAATTACTACACTAGGTTTCTATGAGTTTTTTTCTTATTTGGTAAATGAAGTTGCATTCTTAGCAATTAATAAACCTCCAAAGTCTTGCTATGATCTTTAAACACCAAGTAATTGTGTTTAAATTTGTAAATTAAGTAAATTGCATTTATTGTACATAATTGTGTATAAGTATTTAAAAAAATAAGAAATGTTGCAGTTGTTACTTTAAATGCATCCAAACGAATCTACGAAATTCTTTTATCAAACTTCATATAGTCCGTGGGCCCGTAACATAATGTGTCGGGAAACTTGCATGTCAGCGTTTTAGATCATAGGTGTAGAATGCTATGAAACGTGCAGATCCGCGATATGAGGCCCAAAAAAGTTCACCGTTAGATTTGGGCCCATACAATGTTGGATCCAATATATATTTTTTTAAATTGTACATTAGCTTTTTTGCAGACAGGTTTCTAAGGTATGGTTTAGTTACCAAACCCAAAAAATCTGACGTTTTTATCCAGACCCAAACGTTCAGGCTCATACAATTCCCATTGAAATGTGCATTGGCAATTGTATTGTCAGCTTTTTTGTAAATTGCTTTTTCTCGATGAAATATCATCGAATTTCAAAAGGCTGATGTTTTGGTTGAAGCGGTGAAAAGTCAAAAGGAAAATAAATCCGGAAAATGTCATAATTTGATTTTTTTTTGATACTCTGCCCCTCAAGTTCAAATTCGATTTAAAAAAAAAAGGGAAATTGTTGGGATTATTGGTACACAACGTAAACAAACGTCAAACTCAGAATTGATTTTTCGGAAAATCAGAAAATTGTTATTTTTTTCATTAATAATATAATAAATGCTTCTCTTGGATTTTCTCAACTCCAAGTTAATAATAATGATAATGGTTTTTAATAATAACATTATAAAGAGGGTTATATAAATAAATATTTATTATTTCGTCATATTTTAATGCACATCTTGGTTTTAAATAGTAATGTACAAACTAAATTAGCTCAAATGAAAAAAAAAACAATTATGATGCGAAACAGAAATATTTTTTCGCGTACACAATAAATTCACAAACAAATCAAAGTCTTTATGCAGACTAGTTCGAATAAGAATTTATACTTACCTGCATGTGTTTACGCGAGCGACAATTTGAATTGTATTAATAAGGATCTTTGTACATACCTTCATGTTCAACACCACACATTCACTCACTTTCTCTTGAAAACTCTCGGTTCTAATGAAACTGAGCGGGTTCATGTTTAGTTCTCCAAAATTTGCTGGTGTGTAAAAACGACTTAACAATTCTTTAATCCTGAGATTATTGCCTGCTGTTGCCATTGTTACAGTCGAATTTTTATAATTAAAAAATTACTATTATTAGGATTTTCCAGACGATTTTCTGGTCAATTATCCCATCTAACAGTTAAAATAAAAAAAAAATGATTTTTTACTCTTGAAAATTTCTGCTCACAAGTTGGAAAAATCAAAAAACGGATTTTCTGTGATACGGAAATCCCAAAGAACTTCCTTACCAATCATCAACCTGTGCAAAAACAACATAAAACATTTTTTATTCCCGAAAATTACTAAGAAAACTTGGAGTTTAGAAAATCCAAGAGAAGAATTTATTATATTATTAATGAAAAAATAACAATTTTCCGATTTTCCAAAAATCAATTCTGAATTTGACGTTGGTTTACGTTGTGTACCAATAATCCCAATTTTTCTTTTTTTCTTTTTTTTTTAAATCAAATTGGGACTTGAGGGGCAGAGTATTAAAAAATCGAATTATGACATTTTCGGAATTATTTTCCTTTAACTTTTCACCGCTTCAAGCCAAACGTCAGCTTTTTGAAATTCAATGATTTTTTATCGAGAAAAAGTAATTTACAAAACAGCTGACGATACAATTACCAATGCACATTGCCATAATAATAATAATAATAATAATAATGTTTATTGCCCAACAGACCAAATCCTATTATAGGACAATACAATAAACAACAAAAATTAATAATACGGTATAAAGTAAAGTTAAATTACTAAGATAATAAATCTAGGGTATGTATGTACTAAATTCAAGAACTTAATTTTAAAAATTTGCATATAATAAAGTGTAAGGACGAAAAATGAATATCACACTGTCCAGAGATTAAGTTAAACAATTTACAAATTGTTTGAAGAGGTGATTTAGCAAGCATATTTGTACGTGGGGTAGAACAGTAAATAGTAACATTGCTACGAAGAGGTAGAGACGGTACATAAAAATTCAATAATGAAATTAAGTCAGCACAATCAATTTTATTATGCAATAAATTGTAAAGAAATTTTACATTTATAATACCCCGTCTGTTTTTCAAAAATTGCACTTTGAATCGATTTAAAAGCATAGTATGATTACAACCTACTTCCGGATATATTCCATTACACCGATATGATAAAAACTTTAAAAATTTTCTTTGAACAGCTTCCAAATCGTCAATTTGCTTTTTATAATATGGATTCCACACAGTAGAACCATATTCAAGCTTGCATCTCACCAACGAAAAGTATAATACTTTCAATGCGTGAATATTATGGAAGGTATGTCGAGCATTACGTATTAAGAAACCGAGCATCTTCATAGCAGAGGAAATGATATCATCTACATGTTGTTTAAAAGTAAGTTTGATGTCAAAAAGTATACCTAAATCTTTAGTAACGGTACATCTTTCGATTATCGTTGAATTACCTCGATATGGATGTATAATCCAATTTACTTTACTAGTGTAGGTAACAACTTTGCACTTAGATTCATTAAGCGAGATTTTATTTGCAATTCACCATTCCTGAACTGCATTTATTTGTGCTTGAAGAAAATCGCAGTCGCTTAGTTTATTAATGACTGAAAATATCTTTAAATCATCAACAAACATCAATTAATTGCAGTTAATACAATCAGGTAAGTCATTGACAAATATTTAAAACAGTAATGGTCCTAAATTCGATCCCTGCGGGACTCCAGAAGAAGCTTGAAATACCGCAGAGTTAAAATTGTTGTAAGATACATAATGAGTTCGTTCTTGTAAGTAAGATGTAAACAATGATATTAGTGGACGAGAGAAACCAAAAGAATTAAGTTTGAACAAAAGCAAACCGTGGTCAATTCTATCAAATACTTTGGAAAGGTCTGTGTACAGAACATCAACCTGCCCTTGTACATCAAGATATTTTGAAATATATTCCGTTACACACGCTAGATTTGTAATCGTAGAACGATTACGATAGAATCCATGTTGATACGGTGTTATATATCGATAAACAGCGGGGTACAATAAAGAAAATAAGCACATATCATACATTTTTGAAAAGTTTGATATGATACTTATCGGTCGATAATTTTCTATATCTGAACGATCTTCTGATTTAAAGACAGGACAAATTTGAGCTTTTTTCCAAGAATTGGGAATTGTTGAGGTTTGAATTGATAAGTTAATGATGAAATGTAAAGGTTTCACAAAAGCATCTGCACAATTTTTTATTACATAACTGGGTATATGATCAGGGCCAGAAGTAATTTTATTTTGTAATTTATTAATAGATATTACGTTAGATTCTGATATACTTATACTAGGCATATTGTTGTAATAGCTGTTACAATACTCGGGAACAGCACTACTATTCGAAAAGATTTTAGAAAAGTAGGGAGCAAATTCTTCGATGGATGATGGAGTTTCAAAGCTTTTATATTCACAGTACATTTTCATTGGAATACGTGTTGATTTATTTTTAGAATTTATAAAAGACCAACATTTTTTTGGATCCAAACTCACAGTGTCTTGTATATTAAAAATGTAAGCATTGTAATTTTCAAATAAAAGCTTTTTAACGTGAGTTCTTAAACGTTGAAAATTTTGAAGGTTAGTGTCACAACTATTGCGTTTGTATAACCTGTGATAATACTCTTTTTAGGGAGATATTACGTATTAGTTGCGGGGTAAACCACTTAGGATATTTTTTTGATTTTATATGGTATTTAGGTATGTGTGTATCAAATATCGTATGAATTGTTTTATAAAATGAATTTACATCTGTATAATTTTCCAAATAAGACCAATTGGCACTTTTTAGTGCCTGGTTTAGTATTGAGAAATCTACCTTGTAGTTTAAAAACTGGTTAGTTGGAAAATTATGTAGTTGTTTACAATTTAATAAGTTGATACTTAGTGCCGGGTGATATTTGTCTTCGTTAACAAGAGGATCCTCTTCATGTACGACAGTACATTGAAAATTAGATAAAACAAGATCTAGATACTTGTAATTCACGTTAGGCACTTGATTGTATTGTTTTAGATCAAGAAAGTCGCAAGTATTTTTAAGATGGTTGATTTTGTATCATTAAAATTCGGTATATTAAAATCACCAATTAAAAACACTTTGTTATCATTAAAACATTGCATTTGTTCTAGATAATCTAGATAATCAAATTTATGTTTGGCACTAAATCAATTATGTATTTAAAGTAATTGATTCACTTGAAATATAGTTTTGTACAGCCACTAGTGCACCACCACCCCATTTTTTCCCAGTTTTTTCTTGATTACGATCGCATCTGTAAACTGTATAGTTATTGGGAATACATTCGTTATCACTAATGTCACTAGAAAGTGCAGTTTCTACAAGACAAATAAAACTAAATTCACAATGTGTAAGTAGAGAAAAAAATATGCAATGAGAATTGTATGGGCCTGAACGTTTGGGTCTGGATAAAAACGTCAGATTTTTTGGCTTTGGTAACTAAACCATACCTTACAAACCTGTCTGCAAAAAAGCTGACGTACAATTTGAAAAAATATATTGCATCCCATACACCTAAGATCTAAAAAGCTGACATACAAGTTTCCCGCCACATTATGTCACGGGCCCACGAACTAATACATTAGTGTATGTATTACTGAATTTAGTATTTTGTGATTTTACGACAAGTCTACAAGTCTAATCAATGTTCAGTTGCTTTCATATTTTATAATAGCTATTGAAGTACAATCATCAAATACTTTTGCAATTGAATTTGAAGTTAATTAGTCGTTTCTTTTCTTGTATTGTAGACCTGCGTGTAAACTATTACAAATAATACTTGCATCTTGCAAGAATATGTAGGTATTCTAAAGATGAAAGTTTATTTTAAGTCAATTCATTTAGTATTATGATGGGTCAGACAAATATGTACAGTATGGATCGAGTAGTTTGTCTCTATAGGTAAACAGAAGTTTGTGTTCTAAGGACTTTTATTACTGTATACCTACTTAACCAGTTAAACTTTTTCAGGGATTGTATACACACTCATTTTAAAAATTAAATTAAAGAATATTACAATAAAGAACACGCAATAACAATTAATTGTAAATTCATATGTTGCGTCTTGCCAGAGACACACGGTATACGTTTTTCTATTATCCCTATTCCTCAGCTCCTAATATGCCTAATCTAAATATTTTATCATAAATTTACACAAGGTTTTTTTAATTTGGAAATTTAATTTTATTTCAAAACTAAAATTAAAAAAATTCTGGGACACGGACTGTTTATCGTTCTTAGTAATATTCCGTTTGACTCACTTTAAGTACACTTTGAAACGTAGTCTATGTTTGAAACTTACGATAAAAATGAAAACGATAAAAAATATTTGCAACTGTATAACGATATCGCAATTTGTTTAAATTTTTAAATTGTAACCTCGCGCTCGCTTTTATAAAAGTATCGTCTATTAATGTTTAAACTATTACTTGTTATCGCGTTAAAATATTTGTTTATAAACGAAGCTACAATTACAGGTGTAAATAAATTGCGCTAATGGTTGTCAAATATAATTCATAATAAAACGTATTGTTTTTTTAGAGTAGTTGTAACCAGTAGTTTTCTGTTTAATTACTTACTAAATTTTATCAACCTCATTAAATAATTAAATATGAAAACAATTTTCCAAAATGTTCGCATGGTGTCATTTTAAAAGAATAAATTTTAATAGGTAATTCAAAGCCTTTGTATAGTTTCGAGGTTTTCTTGCGTCACTTTGCTAATTATTGAACAAATTAACACATTGTTTGGGTATGTGAGCTGTTGTAAAATATGTAATTAATTAGTTTGCAGAAGTAGGCGTGTGTAACCGTATTTCTCATAATGAATTATGAAGAATTTTATTGTTATGAATTAACGATAATAAGTTGTAATTTTTACTCCACATCTTATAAATAAGATTACGCGATGGTTTCAAAACCAAAAATTTTAACACCCTTTTCATAAAACTTTGTATATGGACTTTATTTATAATTCCGTAGATCTGATTAGATTTTGGGCATAATTTATGTAGACAAAAGGGCCGTTTACCGACACAGATTTTCAAATTATATAATTTTTAGAAAAATATTCATTTTACACATTTTTGTTTCAAATAAAAGTTATTTGTAATTTAATTATACACAACTAACTATTTTTTGATTCGATAAGTAATTACTGAGATATAATAACAATCTCGCGACATTAATGGTTGTAAAATATCTCCACGAATATAAATTATACAAAAAAAAGTTGAGGGAGAAAAGTTGTTGTAAATTATATTGTCTATAAATTTTGTTTGTACTATTTTTTTCTAAAACGCAATTTAATTTTTGCTTTGTGATAGTGAGAATTTACAATTGTTTTAAGAAACATGGGAGCGCAATACCTCGTTTTGTTAGACGTACTCTTGTAGGTAGCGTTCGAATGTTGACTTAGCAGTAAAATTCATTTAACTATTGTTGAACGATACTGAAATGTTTACTTCGTTCTTACAAATTGCTTCGCGGTGCACCTTTTCTTAATAAATGTAAATTTTTTCCTACAACGTATCTGATTTTTACTCCACATCTTATACATAAAATGTCAGGAAAACCGTCCTACAGATTTTTATAATACTTTGTATATGAGTTGTATATACAGGGTGTTGAAAGTTTAAAAATAAAATTAAAAATTTGCAATAAATAAAAAATGCCTTTAAAATAGTTTGTATTACTTCTGGAACAATTTATACTTAACTTTTTTTCAAAATCAAATTAATAGTATGGATTAAAGCAAATTGTTTAGCAAAACGCCGACGGGCAAATAATAATTTGGAATATGTCAGTACTTGCTGACTTCTATTTAGAAGCAAATATCTGCAAGATCGCCCATTTTAGCACCATAAAATGTTATTACTTTTTTGACCAAAAATGAATAGAGAATTAAAAAAAAATGTTTGCTCTAATGGCGTAAACAATAGGAGAGTAAAAGTTGTCACTAACCCTTATAGAGCGCCACTGGTTAAATTTTTGAAAGGTAAGTTTATGGCAAAATATGACTTTCTTAAAGAGCATATTGGTCACCAGATTTAAAAAAAAGTTTTAAAGACATTGATTTATTGCAAATTTTTAATTTTTAAGTAAATGTGTGTCTAACAACATCTCGTGTATTAGGGACACGTATAAATAGTACAAACTATGTAATGCCAACAGATAACTGTAACGACGATTGACACGAGTATTATGCATTCTAAGTTATCGCTTAGTTTTTAATTTTTATTTTAAACTTTTAACACCCTGTATCTCAGCAACTAAACCGTTTAAGAGTTTATGTTCTTATATCAAAATTTACCAATTTATGAGACCTCTCTGGGGTAGAGCGTTGTCGGTCGAATATAGCAACACCTTTATGTACTTTAATGTATGCCTTCTCTCTTTTTTGATTCCAAATACATACCATGAGGAGTTAGTAACGGTATCAAAATACAAAATTTTAAAAAGTTCGTTTTACTTTTTCTGACTAATTAGAGTTTCTAGATTATGATCTTGGTGGGCTGGCAGGACGTTCGTTCAGATTATTTTGATTCTTGTTTAATTTATACATTTTTTTTTCTAAACAAATGTTCTCTCTAAATAAAGTAATCATACAGTAATCTTCTCTTCTCTTAATATTGGTGTTCTATATTTTGGTCTTAACAGTAATTCTAACCTTACCCATCTTAGTATGTATTTTCTATGTAGAGCCTAGTTTCAATCACGATCATCTTAACATGGGTATGTTTGTACAAGGTTAATAAGGAGCACATCGCTTACATTTTGATATTGGTTTTATATCTTCCATTTGCAAAAGAAGCGGTTCTATCCATTTGTTTAATTCATGGTCATCGACATTCAGTTAGGAGCATTGTTTCTCTTTTGGAAGAAATCTTTTCCCAATTAGTCACTTAATGATAATCATTTTGTTAGTTAATTCACTGTTTCCGTTAATTTGAAAAAAGAAGACGACCGTCAATTGGTTTTCTGTTTTGAAATTTGTAATCACAATTAAAAACTATACTAGTTTGCCTATTTGACCAATTTTGTAGCACCAAGGATAACAAACTTAGTGCACACTTAAGTGTGGACAGGCAGGTATATGATGATTATAAACAAATGTACAAAATATTATCTTTACTAACCTGCACCCCGTCCTATATTTTCAATTTTAGCCCTTAAAAGCATTCAACATTTAGCATAATACACCTACACCATAAAATATGTTACTACTTTCTTTACATTTTTTTTTTTAAATTTTACATTTTTAATATATTAAATTGCAAAACATTATTATAGGGTTGAAATCGGTAAAAGTATTTACACCCCAACAATTCCTTTCATAGTTACCTTAAAATGTGATAATGAAAGATCAATGTCAGTATGTGCAAATAAGAAATGTCAATATACGATTTCAATGCTAGCAACAAATATTGAATACGTAAATAAAAGTATTTTTGTCTATGAATTTAATTTGTCGAGCACGGTATTAATCATTATGGAATGTTCGTCCGTCATTAAACTTTACTAACTTATAACAGTTATAACAGATAATGGGATTGTGTTGCGCATAACTATAATAATAGTACCCAAATATATACTTGTTTTATATTTAATTTTGCTGAAATTGGTCAACAACAAAAATCTGGTTGGATGGGTGATAGACGAAGTTTAACAAATTACGCATATGCAATTAAAAATAATCAATTTTTTAGGACCATATTTTGCTTGGCTAAAAATTCTGTTTTGAAACTAATTATTCATACATCAATGAAATAATCATTTTTATTATTTATTACATAAAAAAAACAATAGTAACAATAAACTAAAGGTAAAATGTTTCCTCCAAACACAGTAGTGCCCTTAGGTAGCCGGTAAAGAAATATCGGTGATGGTTTAGACTCTTAACCACCTGACGGAATTAGAAACCGACGCCTGAATCCATTGAATATTATTGAAGAGACATTGACAATTGTTTTGAGGCATAATTCCAAATGACAATCAAAATGTTGACAAAAATGTGTAGCGCCTCATAATGTAAATTAGTTTTGTAGAAAATAAACACTTTTCAGTAGTAACAAAAGGGAAAACACCAAAAAACTGCACAAAAACTATATTCGAACACGTGTTTCAATAGCTAAGCTATCATCATCAGCGAACCGATACTTCGGTTGCAGTTTAGAGTTCCATTCCTTTGAATTTTTCAGTAAAAAATAGGAGACATGAAAGTTGAGGTGCGATAATCTACTTAACAAAAAAATTCCAGTTAAATAATTTTGGGAAGGGAGTATCTGAAGAATTGATCCGAGTTTTGAGATCTCGAAAAACGATATCCGGATAATCACATAAACTGCCGTCATTTAATAGTTCAATAATCTGTTGAATAAATAAACTAAAAGTTAAAGGTCCCAAAAGACCACCCTGTTGTACGCCAACTGAAAATGAGATTAAGTGTTCACCAACAAATAAATTATTAGAAGATTCAGCATAACACTGCTGCATAAATGAATACAGATCAGGACATTAACTCTTAATTTGATCTAATAAATAATCCCGCTCTACAGAATTAAAAGCATTTTTAAAGTAAATTTTAAACATAACTTTATCCTTGTTTGAAGATGAGTAGACAAAAGTTCTACAGGCATGGATAGCTGCTTTACAACCGAATTTTGAGGATAAACCTAACTGATGAGGGCGAAGGTAAGACCCAAATAGATCTCTAAGTTGGAAACAAATTACTTTAGCAGTCAAACGACGAAAAGTATTTTCGACGGCAAAGGGACAAATTCTACCATCTTTCTTTTTAAGTAGTCCGTATAAGGCAGGACTATAGAACTTTATTATTTAACAAAAATTGACAAAAATACGTAACGTAATTGCATACAGAAGGAATTTTTCTTCATCGCCATCAAAAATAGAAGTAACGTCTTTTAAATCGTGAGGTCGTAAGCCATCAATTCCTAAAGTAGACTCAGCAGGAAACGAATTAGTAGCAGCTGCCACATCAACTGTTAGGTGATTGTCATCGCATTATTTGGGGGAGAAGGTAACAGAAGGGTTTTTAAGGTTGTGGGTGTTTTGATTATAAGACTCTAAGTGTTTCTTCATCAGGTGTAGAAAAAGTATCATCAGCAGTTAAAATTCGAACAGCTCCTTTAATATCCAAATCTGCTACTTTCAATTTTAATTTCTTTGCCAAACTAATACTTGGCTTAGTCTTTCGATTTCACACAGACAGCTCAAAAATTTTTAGGGCAGTAAGAACAAAAGTACGTTTGACGTTTTGACTTTTCCTCATGCCGTTTATTGTTTTGATATTTTCAAACGTTGAACGGGCGGTGTGCAATCATTGTTAAAAAAATGTTGATAACATAAAAGGATATCACAAACATTGGAGCTGCTGAATACTTCATTTTGCAGTTACAAACTTTGGAAAATGGATTTCCAGTTTGTATGTCCGTAATTTCAAAATATTGTACGTGTTTACCAATATTCATTTTACCATTCAGGAAAACTTTTAATCGTTATATTTTGGCAGTAAACAGTCGAAATTTTTACTTCCAAAAGAAGTGTGACGCGACGTATATGACAGAG
This sequence comes from Abscondita cerata, assembly GCA_030710515.1. Lineage (NCBI taxonomy): Eukaryota > Metazoa > Arthropoda > Insecta > Coleoptera > Lampyridae > Abscondita > Abscondita cerata. Next base: position 151,952 of record JALBCR010001468.1, on the reverse strand, counting down.
TTAAATTATTGATATTTTTACGGATTGCAAATGTTCTTATAGTAAAATAAATTTTTTCAAAATATCGGACAATTTCAAGACAACCGTTTGACTACTTATTATAGAACTGTTCAAGAATGTTTCCCGAATAGCACTCGTTATGAATCAGAACAGGTGTAGAACGGTTTGAAATTATAATATTCTAAAAAATACAATTTTAATTATATTTAACTATTTATTAACGACAATATGAAAATTACAATTAAAAAAGAAATGAAATCAAATGGAAGAGGTTTCAACAACAGTTTCATGACTTCGATTGTATTGAGTTAACATCTTGTGTCACACAAGGAATCTGTACTTACGTCAGTTATCTCTGCCTGATCATTGCGTAAAATTTGGTTAGTATTGTTACGCCACAAAACTGAAATCAAAATCAATTTCGTAGCAAACGAAGGTGCCGGCTAACTATACGGAAGGGTGTGAGTAAGGACGAGTCTCTCACTTACCTTATTGAGGGCTAAAAGGGTCCTTAAAAGAAGTACAATCGGTGTTGTCAAGCGCCACCCTAATCTTTTAATTGTTTAGACAAACGCTCACTAAAGAAAAGGGAGAAAAGCAAACACTTGCGGTAATAAAGAGAAAATCATCACTAACAGTTCTTTCTATTAAAATAAAAAATATAAACAAAACAAATATACGGGTGAATGCCCGAGGTCCTAGACCTATTTGTATACGTCACATATAATACTAACATTCATGCAGCTATCGCGCGCCTAAATCTACTACATAATGGGGTCCATAAAAGTAGAACCGCCAACAACTTATTATATCATTTAACCTACTTTACGCGACCTACCCTAATTTAAGTTCACGCACACGAATTTAACCATCGCGGAAGCTTCTGAAGAAACGAAAATTACTTACGTTAATTGTCTTGTTTCTTCTAATCCATTACCAGCGTATTCCATAGGAACACATTTCTTAATCCGATAAGTAGTTTACTTGCAGTAGTTAATTGTCTTCTTTCTTCTAATCCATCACCAGCGTAATTAATCCTTAACACGAGAGTATTTTCAATAAGAACACATTTCTTAATCCGACGAAGTCGTTTACTTGCAGTACTGCTACCGTAAAATAAAATTTGGGCGCTTCAGAGTTGGCACTTCGATCGGTATTTTCTTAAGGGCGGCGAAAGAAAGTTCCTTTCTGGTTACTGTTTACTTAATTTTTAGTTTAAGTTCACGCACATGATTTACGACACTTGAGTTCTGGCGCGATTGTTAAAATTTAACAACGTTAATCCGGTATGGCGTTGCGTAACTAACTAACAACCAAACATCTTATTGGTTCGGAGTCTAGTTAAGAACTAAAAACTAACATCGGGTAACAATACGTCAACCTCACTTATCGGTTCTTTTCACACACAGAACGTTACAAAAAAATTATTGCGCTACAATTTTCTTAGAATTAACAAACGAAACCGCTTACCTAGAATGTAGACCGTGGGCGCAAAGCCGTGAGTTATTTCTCTTTTAAACAAACATATCGTTAAATTAACTGATAACGTCGGCCAACACCGACTGTAATTCCCAGAAGGAAACAAAGTAACCCTTGATCCAGCAAAACTAAATGCGACATGTAAAGTTGAATTCAAAGAACTCGAAGTGTGAGACCAATGAAATAAGGTTTTTCTGAAAACTCTAATTGCCTGAACGTGACGATAATATCCTTTATAACTCTGAATTAAGAAAAATATCAAATGGCCAAAAACAATTTCCAACAATCTTGACCCTGAGCGCACGTGCATTGCAGCGTAACGGAAACATTTCGAAACATTAATGCGTCTCGATCCCAAAGAGCTCTAACGAATCAAATTTTATTTATGCGTACAAAAAAAACAATTCTTCACCAAAAGGAGGTGACAGCATAAGTGCTTTGTAATATCAAGTATTTATCACCTAAGAAGGCAACTGAAGATCTTTTGAATGCGTGTCCAGTAATTTTTTGTGTGTCGTCAAGTTTTACAAATTGTACAATTTTTGATGGTATTTTTCCAATAGTTCCTATACCTACGAGTTAATTTGCACAGAAAAAATCTGGACGATGAAGCATGTTCTCGGTCTTAGATTAAAATATTTTCGAAATAGTGTGAGAAAATGGGCTTGCTCGTTCGCTTTCCTTATTGTGGTGAATGTTCGGGTCATATTTGTCTTTAACGGTATGTTTATCACAATGACAGAACCTCTATCGTCGATGTTCTTAGTTTTTAGCTTCATTATTTTCATTCGTTACTTTCATTAATATGCTGTTATTAATGTTGTCTGGAGCTTCATTTAAGAATTTCATTAAAAAAATTCACCATATCAATATCCACGTTTTTTTGTTTGAAGAAAGCAATTAATTCAGTAAATGAAGAAATATTAATATTGTTGTTCAAGTTGATCATGGTTTTTAGCGTAGAACATCAGGATCAAATACTTCCAGGAGACTTTTCAGAATATTATTTCTTTGTATGAAGTAAGTTAGTACGCTCTTCTTGCCAACATCTGCGTTTCTTCCATTGATCCACTTCATAAAATTTTCATACACTTGCTCATATCGCTAGTATTAGAGCATTGCATTTCTTCTTAAATGCTTCATCTATTTCACTCTCACTGTTCGCACAATTATCACTGTACATCCTTATTCTTCCGAAGTAAATCGGTAGCGCGAAAAATAGTATACATTGGATCGAAAAGTGCCAGAACGAATTTCGAAAAATTCGATGATAGTGACACGGTTTATGTCATTTACAGGTTTTATTATTTTCAATGGAGATACTGCCTTAGATTGAACTTTCAAATACTTTCAGTCTACTTTGTGATTGATGTATACATACTTTCTTCAGAAATCTATGCTTTAAAGTGCATTAAAGTTTTTTTTTCGATATATTCAGAATACAACCTTAATTGATTCTAATGTTATTAACCGTTTATAAGGAAGCTTTTTTTATTCAAACGAGTGCTTGATATTGACTAATTTGCTTTGGAAAGTTTTATAAAAAAAAGAGCAAATCAAACAGTTTAATAAACCAGTTTGACTATTTATCACCTAAACAAAATATGTACATTCATAAAACCATAAATAATTTTTAAACATAGTACATAATACAATGAATTACGGAATACATAAAATTGTTTTATAAGTAAAAGTCAATGGTAAAAGGTACGTTTATCGACGTTCGCACTCATTCATCAAGAAATCTGCAATTGAAGCATTTAATAGCGCAATTAAAAGTGCAGACAAATATTTACGTACTACCTTTTCTTTTATACACTACGTTGACGTACTTGTTAGTTTTTCCTTCATTGATTCTTAAGTATCAATAAGTGAGGCGTGGAGCTGTTACTTAATGGGTATATTTTCTTTTGCGAGATTGAACCATTTTGTTTACAGGTAACAGTATACTTAATAAACATATTCTTTAGTAGCCAACAAACAAAAGTAAGATAATGGAATCGATAATGTGTACATATTTATTTACCATACATTGGGTTTAAGTATATTTTCCTAATACAATCAACAAGAACATATTGGAAATTTGCATAATGTTGTAATAATACTTGGTAGATAAATAATAGATTGTGGTTTTTTTACATTGTAACTTTAAACTTGACCTTGTTATAATAAATAGCCGGAGTCCTTATAATTCAATGATTAGATGGACGAGTAAGTAGAGTGGAGTAGATAGTTTAATCTTACGTCTCATTACATAATTCTGTCTGAATTTAGCATAAAGTTCAATGTTAAGTATATAAAAATAGGTTTTCAACAGTCGCCTATTTTCTTTTAAAATATTTACATTAAATATTTTTTTTGTAAAATTTTTTATAGGCTTGATTAATTTCCCAACCCATTTTGGTCATAACAATAGAGAAAAAAGTAAATAGAAAGTAAATACATTTTATAAACTACAACTGCAACAAACAAATTCGTTTTCTAATCAAATTACTTTATGACATCAACCGAATGAATTGAAATATCAATCTATGATAAATAGTGTACTAAAGTCTTATTTTAATATGTTTTAGATAATGTAAACGCATTTACAGCCGTACATTTTTTCTAATGTTAAATCTAAATTTCAAATATTCTTTAAAATAGATTTGACCTGTAGGTATATTGTGGTAGTTTTACATTTTGATCCGGTTTTCTATAAAATGCAAATGGTGTTTTGATTCCGCGGAATAATGTGTACTTTGTAAAAACTAACATAATAGATTAAGCTTTATTGCACCCTGAGAATGTTTATACTTTGTTGTTGTAAACTTTCTATGAATATACGGTGCGTTCATGATAAAAGGAAGAAATTCCGTTGATGAATTTCTGGAGAAACCTTCGGACACGTTGATTACTATTTTTAATTGCGCAAATTTTGCTCTAAAAACATTATGTACAGGGTTATCTAAATACAAATGCCAAAATAAGAGTACATTTTTCAATTGTTTTTTTAAATAGAACACCCAGTACATTTTCACTTATTTGGGTTCCTTGAAGAATTTTAGTTACAGGTCGTCCATCGTAATCTTGGAAATCTCGCGCACGTGAAAATAGCAGATTATAGAATTTCAAGGCGTGTACCGGCTAGAAGGTAGTATGTATTACTAGCAAATAAAACAAATTGATGCAGGATAACTTATCTATATACTCCTTCATACACTTAACCCCTATAAGTCCTAGGCCAAAACTACTATATAATTGGAATCAGCATTGAATTGCGGGGGGAAATGGTGGGTTCAGGGAGGGGGAGTCCACCAGAGAGTTTGGGTTTATGTAATAAAAATTTTTTTTTACATAAGTTTGATTTTTATCATCCGTCCGACAAGACCGGATTTCAGTTAGTAATTACCTATAATTTATTACATTTCTGGTTAGTATAATATTAATAACATTATGCTTTAACAATAATAAAATTAACAATTTGTTAACCAATCAGATGATTTAAAATTTATACTCGAACCAATCAGAAAAACATTTACACAACAAACTTAATTATTATTTTGTACAACCAAGCTTTTGTATTCTAAATTAGTCACTGTTAAAATAAAGTTTTACCATTGAGTTTTACATTTTAATGATATCAATTTGCAGCCGGAAATATGGATTTTAAATTAAAATTAGAAAAACAACAGAAACAATTTATATTTCACATTATAAATTATGGTAACTGGAAATTAACCATGTGCTATAATTTTAGTTTTAATTTATTTATTATTAAGTAAATTTTATATTTAATTTTCATTATTGCACCAGAGGAATGAAACTCTAAACTGTAGCGTCTATCTGTAACAAAAAGGGAAACACCAAAAAACTGCACAAAAAACTATAATCGAACACGTGTTGTAATACCTAAGCTATCATCATCAGCGAACTGACACTAAAAATAAAAACAAAAGGAAAGCTTATATACAGGGTGTCCCAGAGATCACTCCCCAGGCTTGTATTCTTCGTTATTTTTTGTTTTCATTAATTTTTTTTAATTTTCGTAAATGACACTAAATTTTCTATAAGATAAGTAAATCAACTTTTTTTTCAAATAGCATAATATATATTTTTTTTAATATTTCGGATAGTATCTTTTATTCTCTTTACAACTATATAAAAAAATTTGAGTCTTACATAAGAATTTGTTTTAGAAAAATACGATTAATAGTTGAGGCTAAGTTGCCATGGAAATAACTGATTTTGTCATTTTTATCTAGGAGTCTATAAAACAAAAAACAATGCGTAAAATTAGTTGTCAAACTGATTTCCCTATTTTTTTAGTGTTTTTTTATCATAATAAATATGAATCATACCAATTCCAAAAAGTGCGACATGATGCTAATGTGATTATTATTATTTTTGTGATTATGTTATAATAGAAAATTGTATTTACTTATCTTATAAAGAATTTAATCTCATTTACAAAAAGAAAAGAAAATAATAAAAAAAATAACGAAAATACAAGCCTGGGGAGTGATCTCTGGGACACCCTGTATATTCTGATAAACGGAAAACTGAAAAATTACAAAAATCAGTTTGACAACTAACTTTACGCATTGTTTTTATAGGCCCCTAGATAAAAATAACAAAAATTAGTTATTTCCGTGGCAAACCTACCTTTTATTAAACGTGTTTGTCTAACAAAAATTCGTATGTAGGACCCATATTCTTTTATATGGTTGTAAAGAGAATAAAAGGTACTATCCAAAATATTAGAAAAAGTATATTATGCTATTTGAAAAAAAAGTTGAATATCGCTACCAGTACACAAGCGCAGAATTTGAAAATTGTATTTACTTATCTTATAGAGAATTTAATCTCATTTACAAAAATTATTTAAAAATAATAAATAACGGAAATACAAGCCTGGGGGGTTATCTCTAAGACACCCTGTATACTATCTGGTGACACGCATTGTAACGTCTCATTGATTCCTATATAAGCTTGAATAATTCCAAAAACCTAATGGTACATGATCATCATAATTCTTAATCAAACATTTGTGTTTGAAAATTTCCAAACCTTCATAAGAATCAAGTTCGTTTTTATGTTCTACTTTCTTAATTAATTTCGTGTCGCCTACTCTATGGTTATTTTCAAGCATATGCATGACAACACTGGACTTGTCTGACCGATAATATTTGACATGAGCTAAGTGCTCTTTAAAACAAGTTTTAATAAGTCTCTAAAATTATTATCAATGTTATTATTAATACAGTTTTTATAAAATGTGTTTAATCTATTTTTAAAAAGTTAAATTCACTTTAAAAATTGTATTACAATATTAATAATAAAGTTAATAAATAAATACTGCAATCGGAATTGAACCCTGGTTAGGGAGCGCAAAATATTACTAGGCTACAAATTAACGAATTCGTCCACAAAAAACACTTATTAAATGAAAATTCATTCGGTGTCCGTGGGACACATGATACAGGTTGGTAGAAAGGCAAGTAGGGCAAGTCTCACTTTGTTGAGTCATTCGAGAAATAAGAATTTCTTTTCTTTGTACGCTGGATTGGAGTTTGAACTAAAGTTCAAATGGTCTATCTGAGAATAAAACTCGACAAACGTAATGCTAGACAAGGTAGAGAAACACAGTATCTAAACAACAACCAAAACCAAACCAAAATTAAAAAAAGAAGTGCGAAGAGAAAGAAGAAGTAGAAAGAAAAATGAAGTTTAAAAATATTAAAAGAGAAAGACTAGAACACGATGTTAAAGTCAGTCACAATAAAAGAATGTGACGTCATAAGTAACCACCTTTAAGCATACGTGACAGATGGAAAGAATCCACGAAATAGAAAGAAAGAGTGGAGAAAATACACCTTCGAAAGTGAAAATAGCTGAAAATAGACCATTTGAACTTCAGTCCGAATTCCAATTTTTGACGCCGAACGTACAACTTCACAGAGGTATGTCATCACATATCAACATTTTATACTTATATTGAAAAGTTTTGATTGTTATTGCCGTCAACTACCTTCTCAAAACAAGGTAACATGCTAACAATAAATATGTCTTTGTTGGATTTATCATAATTAATACCTTCGTTTTTGAAGTATTGATTTTGTTTACTTACTTTTATTATAAAGAAAATGTTTGACATATTAGTTAGTATCTAAAATTAAATATGAGTTTCCTCAATTTAAAAAAGGAAACGTTGTTCTGTTAATATACTTCAATGAATATTAGGATGATTATTTATAGAAAAAGAAATAATAAAATCAATATCTTTCCCATTTAATAGATTAAAACATTTGACCTACAATTCAGAACCTTCATAATAAAAAGAATAAATTCGGTAAGTCGAAATTAATTTGTTTTTTGCAAAAAGGGTCGGATGCGTCCATTTATATTTTTAAATAGCTTTTTATGACAAACATGCCAAGTTTATATCATCTCCGGTTTTCACGCAACTAATGTCAACTTTATTGACTCAAATACAATTTTTACAGACTTGGATACACAATTAAAACACTTCTTCGACAAAAACTCATGTTACGTATTAGTTAGAAATACTTCTTGAAATAAGTACAAGATGAAATTTAAGTAATTTTATGAACCCTTTCAAGAATCCCTAAGAAAACTAATTTTATAATTTGGAGTTTTTAACTGATCTAGAACTCCACAGAAAAAATCTAAAAGATGGGTTTCATACTCTTCTACCGATCCCTTTGTTACGAAATGTTTCATTTAAATACTAACGAACAATATTTGTATAGTGTGAAGGTGTTAACTTTTTTACTTTTCTACACAAAAGAGAACAGCTAGCACAGGTTAGAACAACTTTGCACAACTCTAGCACACCTTTAGTAGAGGAGTTATTGAGGTTTAAATCTGGGGAGGTTAAGGCGACCTCAGCCCCCCATAAAAAAAATATCACTATTTTTTTATGTTTGCATACAAAAAAGAATAGCTAGCAGAGGCTAGCATAACTTTGCTCAACGCTAACACACTTTTAATAACTGAGTTACTGAGGGATGAATCTAGGAAGCCAGCCTTCCCACAAGAAAATTTCGAACGTTTGACGTTTGAACAATAAAGAGCTGAGCTAGCACAGGCTAGCACAACTAAAAATAATGTTAGCACACCTTGAATAACGGAGTTATTAAGGTTTGAACATGGAGGGGCTATGGCGACCTTAATCCTCCCACAAAAAAATATCAAATTTTTTATGTTTGCACACAAAAGAGAATAGCTACCACAGGTTAGCGCAACTTTGCTCAACGCTAGCATACCTTTAATAACGGAGTTATTGAGGGCTGAATCTAGAAAGCTAGCCTCTCCACAAAAAAATTTCAAACTTTTGACGTTTGAACATTAAAAAGATGAGGTAGCACAGGCTGTCACAACTAAAAATAATTTTAGCACACCTTTCATAACAGGGTTATTGAAGTTTGAATCTGGAGGGGCTAAAGCGGCCCCAGCTCCCCAACAAAAAAATATCAAATTTTTGATGTTTGCATACGAAAGAGAGTTAGCACAGGCTAGCACAACTTTGCTCAACGGTAGCACACCTTTAATAACTGAGTTACTGAGGGATGAATCTAGGAAATAATGTTAGCGTACCTTTAATAACAGAGTTATTGAGGTTTGAACCTGGAGAGGCTATGGCGACCTTAGTCCTCCGACAAAAAAATATAAAATTTTTTATATTTGTACACACAGGCTACCACAACTTCGTTCAACGCTAGAACATCTTTAATAATAAAGTTATTGACGTTTTAACCTGAAGGCGCTAAGGTGACCTCAGCCTCCTTTTCCAACTGGATCCGAAGCGAATAAATTGTTTATGTAAATAATAACCACAATTACATGGAAATACAATACATAAAAATGATGTTTTTATCATAACTGTGATTGATGCAAATAAATTTTATTTCTTACAATTTTTTCCTTTTTTTGAAAAATAAATTCTTGGCAAGATAAATTAGTTGAGTGCACATTTTTTATTTTTTATTGTGCACGTGCAAATTACTTATTTTGCGATAAGAACAAACGGCTTTGGAAACTGCGGAGTTTGATTCTTGAATCATTCACGAATGTACTTTAAACTTTGGTAACATCTGAAAACAGAAGAATTAAGTATCTTAATATTTAATAATTTTTACAAATCTGTTAGTAATGTAATTTAATTTTTATTTTCTAAAAATTGCTACGAAATGATAAAAAACTTGAAATATTGAGACCAGCTTACATAATCTGCCCTAAAAAAATATTAACCATCAAAATTGTATTTCTGTACAAGTATAAGAATTCAATATTATAAATAGTTATTAGTCGTTAACATACGGTTAACGATGTATTATCCAATCAGGGATAAATATAAAGCTTAAATTATATATATATATATATATATATATATATATATATATATATATATATATATATATATAATCAAAAAATCTTGTTTACCGTAAGGTGTAAGATATTTAAATTTCATCACTGATTTCATTCAAGTTCGTACACAAATTTATTCCATTTCTTCTTGTCTTTTGCCAGTTTTTTGCTTCTGTCCATGTTTTATTTTTCCTTTTAATTATTTCTGATATTTCATTGTTCCAGGTTTTCTTCGGTCTTCCTTGTTTTTGACTTTATGAACTCCAGCTTTCCATATGTTTTTTACTTGTCTATTATTTTCCATTCTACATATATGTCCAAACCATCGTAACTGTTGTTTCTCTATTGTTTTCTTTACTGCTTCTATTTCAAGTTCTTCTCGTACTGTGTCGTTTCGAATTCTATCTTTTCTTGTAATTCCCTTAACCTTTCTTAAATATTTCATCTCCGTCGCTTGTATTTTGCTATTCATTGTTTTTGTCATTATCCAGCTCTCACTTCCATATGTTAATATTGGCCTATAAATTGTTTTATATACTGTCATTTTAGTTCTTTTGCTTATTTCTTTTTTTCCTATGAACGTTTTATTTATGCTGTGGTATAATTTTGTTGCACTATTAACTCTTTCATCCACTTCCATGTCCATTTTTCTTCTCTCTGTATTATTACTCCTAGATATTTGAAGGCTTCTACTTGTTCTAACTTTTCTTGGTTTATTTCTATAATTACGTTCTTGTTTTCTTTACTCACTATCATCACTTTTGTCTTGCTCGCATTTACTTTCATGTTCCTTTTATCTAATTCTTCTTCCCAAATCTGTATATTTCTTTGTAAATCTTTTTCTGTGGGTGCAAATATTATCAAGTCGTCTGCGTACGCGCACTCTGATACATAGACCGGTAGTAAGTTTATGTACCCAACATGTAATTTTTGTTTTATCTTTTGTCGCTTTTATCACATCATCCATTATGATTGTGAAAAGTGTTGGACTCATTACTCCCCTTGTCTAAGACCGTCTGTAATTTCGAAGTAATCAGATTCCATGTTGTCCTTCCTTATATAGTTTTTATTGTTGTTATATAAACTTTTACTGCTGTTCTTAATTTCACACTAATGTTTCTGTTCTTCAAGCTTTCCCAGACATCACTTTGTTTAACACTATCAAACGCTTTTGTAAGTCTAAAAATATCATGTATATTTCTTTGTTAGTTGTTCTCGCTTTTTCTATTAGTTGCTTTACACTAAAAATATGATCCTGTACGCTTTTCCCTTTTCTGAATCCACTTTGCGATTCCTCTAATTGACTTTCTATGATATTTCTCAACCTTTTCTCTAATATCCTTTCATATGTCTTGCCTACTACACTCAGTAATGTAATACCTCTATAATTAGCACAATCTCTTCGGTCTCCTTTCTTAAACAGCGGTATTGTTATACCAATCGCCCAATCTTCCGATATTTTTCCTGTGTTCCAGGCTCTGTTGAAAATTTGTGTTAACATCTCTGTTCCTCTTTTTCCTATATTCTTTAACATTTCCCCAGTTATTTTGTCATGGCCTGCTGATTTTCCTCTTTTTATTTCTTTCAAAGCTACTAATACTTCATCTATTTGTATATTTTGATCGTCATTTTCCAGTTCTACTTCTACTATTTTATTATTTATCTCGTTGTTTGCTTCGTTATTATTATGAAGTTCTTGAAAATACTCTTTCCATCTTCTTATAATGTCTTTGTCTTGCGTTATTATACTGTTGTCTTTCGCTTTTAGTTGTTTCGATTTGTACTGTTCATTTTTTCTTAAATTTTTAAAACTTTATAAAATAACTTTTGATTTCCTTTACTGTCTTGTTCCATTCTTTTACCAAAGTCTTCCCATGATTTTGTTTAGCTTCTGATACCATCTGCTTTACTTTTATTCTTTGGTTTTTGTATTCTAAGTAACTCTCTTCCGATCTATTTCTTAAATATTTTTTCCATTTTCTTTCTTATTTTTACTTGCTGTTTTATTTCTTGGTTCCACCATTTCGTCTGTTTCCTATCTTTATTTATCGCTGTTATTCCACATATTTCATGTGCTGTCTGTAAAATTATATTCTTGAATATATCCCACATTTCTTCTAGCTCTGATACTTCCGCAAGATCTTTATTTTCATTCATTTTTATTTGTATTCGTTGCTGATATTTATATGCCGTAATTCTTTCCTGTAACTTATAAGCCTTTATAACTTCTTTTCTTTTATGGTGGGTTGGTTTTCTTGTTGGCGGTTTTTATATCTATGCGTACTTTTGCTATCACTAAATAGTGGTCGCTATAAATTTCCGGTCCTCTTCTTACCTTTACGTCTAATATTTCTTTTCTGTAATCCTTGTTAATTAGTACATAATCTATTATTGACTTTTCTCCTCTCGTTGGCATTTCCCTGGTGTATTTATGGATATCGCGATGCTTATAAAACGTGTTTGTCACTATTAAATTGTTGTTTACACAAAAATGTATTAGTCTTTCGCCGTTATTATTTTTGTGACCTCTCCTTCATTACCAATGACATCTCTTGAATCAGCGTTTCTTCGACCAACTCGCCCGTTGAAATCACCTAACACTAATACTCTTCCACTTATATCTTCCAGTAATTCGTTCAACAACTCCCAGAACTCATCTTTTATATTTGTTTTTCATCTTCACTAGGTCCATATATTATTAACAATGTTATTTTTACTTGTTCATCTAGTTTAATTACTATTTTTAGTATTCTTGGTGATATAAACTCCCACTTGCTTATATTGCTTACATACTGTTTTTAATTAAGCATCCTACCCCTGCTGCCGCTCTTTCTTCCTGATTTACTCCACTAAATATAAATATATGTCCTCCTTCTAATGAGATTATACCTTGCTCCTTTTTTTCGTTTCTGTAATTGCTAAAATATCTAGTTTTGTGTCTTCAAATTCTTGTACCAATTCTTGCTCCTTTCCAATTACACTTCTAACATTCCATGTGCCCACTTTCAGTTTAAACTCATTTTTTCTTTCTTGATTGTATCTTTTTGTAATTTATTTGCTTGTCCAAGTCCTTTGCCATGTCCGTCTTTTTATTTTCTGCCATTTCCTTCTTTAGTTTTTGGTGCATTAGATTCCTCTAGTGCGCCCTTTTCTTCGTTCCATTTCCATACTTTACCGTCTATCGTTAATTTTTGATAACCAATTTTAATATTTTTGCCTTGCTTTCTTTCTTCTGTTGCTCTTGTTCTTATTTGTTTTTCGACTTCTCTCTCTAATTTTGTTAAGTCATTGTTAATAAATATTTGTTCACCTCTTATGTTCTTCAATTTGTTTTATTTTTCATTATCTCCAATTTGTCTTTCAGGTTTTCAAATTCTACTACACACATTTTGGTTCCAATTATATATGCGGTTTTAATCGGCACATCCACTTCCAATTTCTGTTGCAAAAAATTTCCCATTTCTTCTTTTATGTTGCTGTCGTGTTTATATTTGTCCATGTTCAATCCTGATACTACTACGTTATTCCATTTCCTTTCTCTTTCCATTTTTCAAGTCGTATATTTGTCCCACGTAGTTCATTTTTTATCTGTCGATACTCGTTTTTATTATTTCGTTTTCTTTCTTTATTTTATCATTTTCCGCTTCTAATTTTCTTATTTTTCTTGGTACTCTTGTTGATCTGTTCTTATTTGACTAACTTCTAGTGATAAATTTTGTAGTACGCTTAATATTTTATCAATTTTATTTTCATCGTGATGTTTTTTTGGAGATCTTAAGGTCTTTTTACTACTATTAAATACTTCTTTTTCTTCGTCACTTGATGCCTGTCGTTCTGTTCGCTTTCTTTTTCCTTCCTCCGTTGAGCTCATGTTGTTTTGTTTTTGCTTTGATTTTCGTTGATATTAATATGCACTTTGTGCGTTAATTTTAAATTTAATTTAAATTAAGTTAAATTTCCACGACTTCTTTTGTTTTGTCCCGTACACGAATTTAATTAAATTAAATCGTTTCTTGTATTAGCTTAAATTTTAACCAATCAGAAAGGCAGTTACCTAACAACGTATTTAACTAGCGTTTATGTAACGAGCATTTTTGTAGATAAACGTGTCGGCTTCTATATTTTTTTATAAATAATCACCGAAATAAATTTTTAAGTTTTGAGTTTTATTTTTTGACAGCACAAGAACTGATAACGACAATTATTTCCATTTAAACAGAATTTTTCAATTATAGTTTAAACAATGTTTAATTTAAATTTTAAGTTTTCTTGTTTTAAATAAAGTTGAGTTGCTCTAGAAAGTTGGATTAAACTTTAAACAAAAGAAAATTTTTCTTTAAACCAAGTTCTACCAAGCTGGTTTAAACTTAAGATTGAATAACCGAACATTTACCAAGGTTCACAATGCTGTGATGGGTGACAGTTGACCTAGACCACCAGATATTTGGTAATTAGACAGGTTGAAATTGACAATACGGAATTTGTGTGAACTAACAAAATTGTGTTAGCTGTAAGGTGACTCCAGTCAAGTGTTCCAAACTGTCTGCGCTGATGTGTTTCCCCGGAAGAACTCGGAAGAAATCCTGCTGTTTATCATGTTCGGAGAAAATATACTCATATTTTTAATTTTTAAAAAATGTTTCTAATATTTTCTCATTTGATGTTGCTAAATGAATTATTTTCTATGTTCTACCTTTATTAATATTATTATAACCCACGTTCATATGTAAATATGTTTAGATTAATTCATTATAAGTAAATTAGTAGTATTTCACAATTACAACCGTATCATGTATTGTGCTTTAGTGGGTCAAACCAATTATTGAGCAGAAGGCAAGTTAACTTAAATGTTAAAACAGTCAGAAGAAAATTAAAGGAAACATGAATAAATAAATTTTTTTACCGATGGGACAAGAATACAATTGTGAAGACCAAAGGGTTGTGATTGAGTTTGTAGCAGAACTGGAAACTACATGCGGCATGTAATCTGGTACAAAGTGTGAGTACAACGCTTGCCGAGGTAAATTTGAGAATGAACGCAGACTGATACCTTTGACAGATCATTGAAGAACATGTTTTATATTTATCGGATTTATTGAGTAAAACAAATTGGTGTCGATAAAGAATAATACCCGGCCAAATGTACGGAATGAGGCATTGAGTTCATTAACTTCGTCCTTAAGCCCCTAACTCAATTGAATTACGAATCGCAACACACGAATGTTATAGAATTCCGCAAGAGACCATTATAATTAGTAGCACAAACTTAAGTACTTCGAAAGTAATAAACTTACCTCCAAACTATATCATAATAAATTTCAAACACGTATGTTTTCCTCAAAAAATATTTCAATACTTAAGTGCGCTCTTATAAGGCATTTCTTGGTGGAGGTGGAGTGAACAAAAACATCTCAGTAAAGTTGAAATTGCCGACGTTTCACCCACCATTGTGCAGGCACAAGTTGTTTTTGTTCACTCCATCTCCACTAAGAATGGCCCTATAACATCATACGATACTTACATAATAAATTTTTAAATTATTTCCAAAATTTCGCAAATATGAAAATTAAAAAAAAAAGAAAATTATGAGTTTTTGTGTTTAAATATTATAAAAAATTATAAATAACACAATTGTGTAACAAAACGTGGGAACAAGCATTATGAATTCAAATTTTATTTGAATTAATGACCTTAACCTAAATGTATGAACATGTTAAACAAAATCTTAAATTTTAAATAAAGGACAAAAATATAAGAATTTTGATTTAAAGTATCTTTTAGTTTTTATTCATCTTACTGTAACCTTGTCAAGATACTTTACGCAAAATAGAAGTTTATTTCTTGACGTGTTTCCAAGTTATGCTTAACGTCACATACTCACGTAGAAGTTCCCACGCACGAACCTACTTATACGAATTTCTGAAAAGCAATAAATTTCATTTTTGGTTTTAATCTCAATATTGTGTAATGAAAATATAATTTAGTTTTTCTATAAATTGAAATATTTAACCTACAACGTATTTTTAAATACTTACAAGTGGACTTTTTCAACTACATTCTAAAAATAGAATTTATGTAGTATTTATTAAAAGAAAAATAATTAAGTTTGTAAAAATATAGAAAAAAAAAAATAGCAACGGATTTCCACAAACATTCAGTTTCCACAATTGATGTATCAGTAAGAGATGAATACGTTTACTATCATCCATGTTGTTTTGGCATCAAAACATTGTCAGGAATTTATAAATAGAATTATATAACTGAAAATATGTGTCTTGCGAGAAACCCCTTTAATGAATGATATTCTGGTTTGTATACACATAAATGAGTCAAAGAAAAAAATGTTCCAATGACTCACACAAAAGTTTTATATCTTTTTCCAAATATATAGTTTGTTAGTCAAAGACCAATATTTTTGTTATTTTTGAATGAGAATTGAAGTTTTACTATATTGTACCTGTAAGTACACTGTTAGGGTGTGATCCACTTCATATTTTAATGGAAATTTACATTTACTATAAGATCGTATATAAGTTAGTCAAATTAATATTATATTTTAATATAATATTTTGCTCTTCTACAAGTGGCACTCAAAGTTTAAATTTACCCTTTAAATGTTGTTTAATTTTGTAAAACGTATGCCTAATATTGACTACATGAATTTTGTACGTTTGCAGACATCTTAGATAAGGTAAATAGAGTTTATTGTCTACTTGCCTTTGTGGAAATTAACTAGGTAGAAAGCTATTATTGAATTTTTTGGCAAATGGTTTACTTCGTCAGATCTAATTGGAAATGTATAAGTTATGTCATGTAGGGTGTTTCATAGTTTCGTATTTCTTCTCTCATATCTTTGTCGCTACACCCAGTTTAATTCAGTTTGGAAAAATTATAGAAATGTACCTTCTCCATTTTCTAAAAATATTTTTCATTATACACGGTGATTAATATAAAAGTTATAGTTAAAAACAGATAAACTTTAAGAGAGCATCGTGAGGTAACTAAATTACATTTCTAACTTCTACAAAGGTTACAGCTTTAGAAAATACTTCTTCCTTGCTATCAATGTTTCTATTCTGAAAAGGTTGTTACTATTTTAGTGTACAACTCACGTTTGTTATCCGAAAAGATACAAGAAATAAAAAATAATTCATAAGCAGTGCAAGAATTTGAATAGAATTTCAAAGTTCTTATTCTATACAACATAGTAGGCAGCTGCAGTTGGTATTTACTTAAGGATAAAGTCACACAACAACACAAGATGAAGAATTAAAAACACACATCACTTTAAGGGCCAGTTATACAATCTCCGCTTAAAATATTGTCGTCCTTTCTATAAGCAAAAAATGCATTCTATTAGTGCATTCTGTGACTAAAATTTAGCATTAATAGAGAATACCTACTTAACAATTTAGTTAAGTAATAGACAATGTGGTATCGTTGGAAAGGTCATAAAAAATGCTATTTAAATATAAAATAAAGACGGGGTGTTTTATTTAAAAAAAGTAAATCTAATTTTCGTTAAAGGGTCGAACACTGGATTATAGTAACAACTTTTTAAGAATTGAAACTTGGGAGCAAAGAAGAAGTGCTTTCTGAAGCTGTGACCTTTTTAAAAGTCAGAAATGTAATTTAGTTATCTCACAATATTCTCTTAACATTCATCTGTTTTTAACACAAAATTATCAATAAATTGGTACAAGTTCATAGTACACATAGTATGTTATATCATTTTCAATCTTTTTAAATCACCCTTAAAACGCAATACTGAATACGCAATGGTTAAATAACATAACAATTTTAGTAAGTGCGGTGATTTTTGAAAATTTAGAAAGCAATAGTTTAATACATCAAAATAACTATTTTTTAGGTATACATGTTTGACTGAAAAAGTGTTTATGAAATCGTTCATTGAAAAAAGAAACAAATACAATAACTCTAGACGATTTGTCTCTATTTTCATAATATTCACACTAAATGTGAATTTCATTGCCATTATACTGGAAAGTCGTTAAGTACTTTTAATATCAAATATTATATCAATATTTACTTCAATTAAAATTGCCATTTTTCTGAAATTGGGCACATTACATCATTTGAAGTTTATAACCTAAAAGAACTAAATACCCAAACAGCCAATTACAATTGACATTAATTTTTTTCATAGAGTTATTAATTTTTTAAGTTTGACACTTTGATTGGTTAAGATTGTAAGAATATATTAATTTTAAAAGTTTTAGGTAACTTTTGCCGCTGTCCAAGTAACAATTGCAACAACACAAATTTACCCACGTGAAGTTACCCACACTTTTAGCCACACAAATTATTTTGTATAAATGGACGAATAAATGCATTTTAATTGATTATATTCAAAATTACTATATCAGTATATAATCTAAATATTATTACGATACGTTATGAGAAGAAAAAGCTACTCTGGGCTTCATAATTGCAAACTTCGCTTGCGGTACCGTGTGGGAATATTTTTGATAGCAAATTTGACATCGTTTGTCAAATTTTTTTTGCGTGCAATTTTTTTATACATAGAATGAACAATTACAAACAACATATTAAAAAATGCATATGCTGTTATTTTTTTTAAAAAAGTTACAGGGCCGGGTAGTTATACCCGAGCAACGTAATCGCGAGCATCTCTTTGATGGCAAATTTGACATCGTTTGACACATTTTTATTGCCTCCAAATTTTATTATACATAGAATAAACAATTACAAACAACATATTAAAAAATGCAGATGCTGTGATTTTTTTTTAAAAAGTTACAAAACCGAGAAGTTATACTCAAGCGACGTAATAGCGAGCATCTCTTTGATGGCAAATTGGACATCGTTTGTCACATTTTATTTGCGTGCAAATTTGTTTATACATAAAATAAACAATTATTAACAACATACTAAAAATTCATATTCTGTTATTTTTTAAAAAAAGTTACAAGACCGGAAAGTTATACCCGAGCATGTAATCGCGAGCATCCCTTTGATGGCAAATTTGACATCATTTGTCACATTTTTTTTGCGTGAAAATTTTATTATACATAAAATGAACAATTACAAACAACATATTAAAAATGCAGTTTTTATTATTTTTTTAAAAAAAGTTACAAAACCGAGAAGTTATACTCAAGCGACGTAATAGCGAGCATCTCTTTGATGGCAAATTGGACATCGTATGTCACATTTTATTTGCGTGTAAATTTGTTTATACATAAAATAAACAAGTATAAACAACATACTAAAAATTCAAATGCTGTTATTTTTTAAAAAAGTTACAAGACCGGAAAGTTATACCCGAGCATGTAATCGCGAGCATCCCTTTGATGGCAAATTTGACATCGTTTGTCACATTTTTTTGCGTGGAAATTTTATTATACATAAAATGAACAATTACAAACAACATATTAAAAAATGCAGTTGCTATTATTTTTTTAAAAAAAGTTACAAAACCGAGAAGTTATACTCAAGCGACGTAATAGCGAGCATCTCTTTGATAGCAAATTGGACATCGTTTGTCACATTTTATTTGCGTGCAAATTTGTTTATACATAAAATAAACAATTATAAACAACATACTAAAAAATTCAAATGCTGTTATTTTTTAAAAAATGTTACAAGACCGGGAGTTATACCCGAGCAACGTAATCGCGAGCATCCCTTTGATGGCAAATTTGACATCGTTTGTCACATTTTTTTGCGTGCAAATTTTATTATACATAAAATGAACAATTACAAACAACATATTAAAAAATGCAGATGCTGTTATTTTTTTAAAAAAGTTACAAGACCGAGAAGTTGTATCCGAGCGACGTAATAGCGAGCATCTCTTTGATGGCAAATTGGACATCGTTTGTCACATTTTGTTTGCGTGCAAATTTGTTTATACATAAAATGAACAATTACAAACAAAATATTAAACAATTCACTTGCTGTTATTTAAAAAAAAAAAGTTACAAAACCGAGCATCTCTTTGATAGCAAATTTGAAATATTTTACATATGTCATATGTAATATGAACATGTTTTGTGTTCTATAACAACATAAATGTACAAATACACTATGTAATTGTGTAGCTTAAATTTAGAGCCACTGTAAGCACGTATATTTCTCTGTTTTTGCCAAAAATGATGAAATCTTGCTTCTCTAAACCCGTAGGTTCGGTCATAGAAGGAAGACAATTTTTAAAGAGAGAGAAATTAGTAAAATTTTTGGACCAAGGTCAAACTACTACCAAAACAAATCTCTGATTAGTTTTTAGTTTTATTATACACTAAATAATTCTTATTTGCGTCGATATTTCGATATTTCTTTATAAAAATGACGCGAGTACTACATGTTTGGCATAGCACAAGTTCTAGTCCTACAGTCTTCTGTCCGTAAGTAATAAATGACAATATTATACTAACATTTTTAAAGATAATTTATAGAGCAGGTAACGCAAAATTCAAAAAATGCAAACCGCTTATAGAATAAACTAAGTAAGTATGAAATCTGAAAACCTAACTTTTGTGTGACCCTTCTAAAATATTTCTGAATTGGCAGCACTTTCTCTAACACCGGAAGTCAACCATTACTTCGTTAATTGAAATACACCACATTATTGTATTTTTAATGCATTACAAAACTATGAAAACAATATTGAAGTCAAAAAAAATCTTTTGAATTTATTGACTCTTCTTAAAATTAAAAAAAAAATTGAATTGCAGTACACCCATATCTCACTACAACAGATTGTTTTGAAATCGAATCTTCTATGTAATTGTTAATAATCCGCAGAAGGTACTCTGACATATAATTAGATTTTAACGTTTCACATGGTGTTGAAAAAACATCGGCAAGAGCAAAAAACTTGAAGGCCGGAATTTCAATTTTTTTAAAGGAATCTCCTATTTTTGACTTTAGCATCTTATATCTTCATAAGTTTTGAAGGACTTGGACTCTCTTTACAAAGTTATAAACTGACTTTAATTCTTTTTTTTTGTGAGGTGTTAGCTATATACAATAAGACTACTTATTAGTTTTCAATGTTTTATTCGTGACGTTCCGGATAGGATCTTATTGTATGTAGTTCACATCTCCCGAAAAAAATGATTGAAATTGCTGGAAGCATAATTGGAGAAAATAAACACTTAACGATAATAATATAAATTAAGATTCAATCAGCTTATTAGTATAGGTATAGAATAAAATTTGTGTCTATTATTTTTGCGTGTGATGTGTGCCTCTCAATATCGTTATTGCAAATATGATTTCTCATTACTAAATTATTACCTACAATGAAGAATTAACCCCTAGTGTACAAAAATACTTCAGTAGGTATTATTTTTCGCGAGAGATTCGCGGTATGTAAACCTTCAAAATATTTGTGACCGTTCGCTGTATATCTATCGGTCCAACTAACGGTATATAATCAAGGGGTTGCGAATTATTTACAATTCAAAAATTGACGCCTGAGACAACTACTTCAGCAACCATTGCAACAGATGCACTCAAAGTGGGTTGTCTAGCTAGCAGGTGTTACATGTATATGAACAGACTTATTATTACGTACGTAGTATGCGTACATAGTGTTCTTAATTTTCTATAGAAAGTTAGTCCTAAGAAATAAGATCCCTCAAAGTTTCAATCCAATTAAAATAAATTTTGCTTTAAGAAAATTTTTAAAATTCAAAAAATTTCAAAATTTTATTTCTCGGAGTGTATTTTGTGATTAGTTTTACTATTGATATCAATGGTGGTATTAATTTAATTTAAAATAATTATGACTCGTGTTGTGAATTTGATAATGTTTCAAACTAGCATTACTCAATTATACAAGAAATAATGTTTATTTCCTACTGAAGGTAACAATTGATTTCCGAAATATTAAAAATAAAGACTTTTCTTTTTATAGGTAGTAGCTGCGAGAAGTAACGCTTTTTGTCACTATTTACTAAAAGTTATCATTTTCGTTAGTTTTGACAGCGAATTGATAATAGTAACGACATATTAAAGTTTCATTCTATTTGATGCACTCTTTTCAAAATTGAGATAATCTCGCATGTAACATTAACATACATGATTTTCTGTACCTAATGTGATAATGAGAATCGAGTCTGTTCTAATCAGAATAATGAAAGAAACATTTTTGTTAAGGTATTCTTAAACAATTTTTTTCTATTTTGGGTCGCTTATAGAGCTATAAAAACACACAAATAAGTTCTTTTATAGAAAATTGAGTTATTTTATAGAAACAGAACAATTTTTATTTCGAATGGTGGTGACACTGATTTAATATTTTAAACGTCAAAGTTGTCGTTAATGTGCGTTCATTTAAATCGTAATTAATGTTCAGTAGATTTATTTATCTACTTGTTTTATTTCCACCCATTTTTTTAAATTAAACGTAAGATAAATGTTCTAATTAAACTTAAATTAGCATTTAAACCAAAATTTAACAAAAATATTGCCACCCTAGCAATTGTACTTCAAAATTCCCTAAATTTAAAAACTCGCAAAATTTTATTTAAAAATCAATCTGAAAGCCCAAAATAGAAAAAATAGTATAAAAATTTGTTTCAGAAGGCATTTTAGCAACTCGTACTCTCGAAAACCCGCCGCTTAGCGGCTCGTTTCTGAAACTAGTTCTTTAATATACTATTCTTTGTTTTTTTTACGGTTTTTTATGTAAAGATTGATGAAATATGATAAATAATGATTTTTTGGTGTTGCACATAATTGAATTTGTTGTAAGTAATTCTAGTTATACTATTTAAGCATTGATTCAAAAATTTAGGAAGATACTGAACGCATATGAACAAAATGTGCCAAAAATTGCCCGGACATGTAAATGGGTCTACCTTGGAGTTATTTAGTTGCTTCGTGATTGTCGTTTATATACGTCACTTGCTGAATTAAAAAAATAACAGTTGATGGTACAATTATGTACATGTCGAACAATTTTTTGGTAACAATCAACTATGTAAGTAAGTAAACATATTAAAAACTAGTTTTAATTTAAGCATTTATGTGTCAGTTTTGTATACGTTTATAACTCTGAATCATATGTTATAATATTACATTATTTGTTGCCACATTTTATTATTAAACTTATTCATAATCGATAAAAACTACAAACAGCAACTAATCGATACATCTATTATTGAGTTGAAATTATTAAAAAGAAGTTCAAATTCGTATTGGTTTTATTCAACTTCAAGCAATTACTGTTTTCACTTTGAAATTGTAAAGTTAAGCCAGCTTTGTTTCACTTCTTATTACAATAAATTTTGTGTTTTCTGCATTTTGTAAGAATTTTGAAATGTTTGATCTTCCAAAATGTATTAATGGTGTTGGTATTCTTACAAAATGGAGTTGTGTGCCAGACAGTACACATCTAAACCATTTTTAATGGAAGTAAATAAACTTATCAGTTCACTGGTTTAAGACAATGTTTCCAACTCAGTGCAGTTGCTTCCTCAGGCCTAAGCTAAATATTAGGACGAGTTTTGTAGATATTGTAATAAATCATCAAATACTGAATTTGTTAACGTTATATTTAATGATTTGCATGTTTAAGTGTCCACATTTGTATTTCAATTATTTAATTTATTGTGTACGTGTTGATGGTATATTACAATTTCTATGAAACTCTATGTCTCTATACCTACTTACTTCCGTTTCTGAGATAAATCGATTTCACCTGATTTGCATACCCTCCAAAAAATGCAATAACTTCAAGATAAATAAGAACAAGCAACTTTGGTTTACACCACCTTACTAGGAGCCTTCAACATCTCTTTTGCAATATTTACTATTATGTTATGATGTACAGGGTGTTTTTAATACTACCGCAGAACACTAACGACTTAAATAACTTGTTTAACTTAAATGGAATTTATGATGTACTGGTGTTTAAGTTACCTGTGAAATATTCGCAATATGAACATTATCTTGCAACTTTCAGTTTTAAATATTTACCTTAAAAATATTTATTTTTTCAAAAAAATAAACAGAAATGGGCTTATGACCAGTATCCCGGGCTCTAAGAGTCAGTCGAATTACGCACACCGGTCACAATTTACTGATGTTTAACAACAGCAACCGTTATTTGGTATATCAAAAATCAACATACTGTAAACATCGACAAACTTTAATCTGTTAACTAAGACTGTAATACAAATCGCTCTAATAGTAGTACGATAATTTCGTAAGCCATTATATTTAGATTTTTTAACAAAGTTATTAATGTACAGTGTCATCGATTTTTGCTAAAACTAATAACGGTTGTTGTTGTTTGTGACAGGTGGGCGTAATTCGACTGACTCTTAGAGCCCGGCATAAGTCATAAGCGCACTTCTGTTATTTGGTTCTGAAAAAAATTTTTAAGGTTAATATTTAAAGCTGGATTGGCCTATACATTAAAAATGTTTACAGAAATGCAGGGTGTTTTATTTAATTTAAGCAAGTTATTTAAGTTTTAAGTCGTTAGCGTTATGCGGTAATATTTAAAACACTCTGTACACTCATGAAATTTAAAACTTGGACACCACAATTTCTGTAAACAAAAGTTTGCACATTGTGAAGCGGGCTTAAGGGTATCATTTACAATTCTAACAGCAGGTAGTCTCAGCAAGGGTTATCTTATAGAAGGACTGTAGAATGAATCATTACACTAAGCACGTTTTAGAAAATAGGTAATTTACGTTGCTTACTTAATTTTTTCTTTAAAGAATATATTTGAAGGTATCGCTAATTAAACACCATAGCTCGATTAATTATCGAATCAAAATTTTGTTTAGGAAATGTTTACAAAATAAAATTAGAAATAATTTTGATTTAAAAACGTCTACAAGCAATAACTTTTAAATTAAATCAAAAACTAAACATGGTTATTTGGGTTGACTGATTATTACTTATTTTTAAATAAATCTAACCTACTAACCTACTAATTATTGTAAGTTATTAAAAAAAATCATTAAACTCTCTATTCATAATATTTAGTCCTTACAAAATATATATTTCATTTTTTCTGTAGTTAATATAAAAAGTGAAAATAAAAACTAAGGCAATTCTTATTGTCAACGTATATATTTAGTTTTTTGACAAGAATTTATTACATAATTATAATTAAGATACCAAGTTATAGTTTAAAATTAAATGAGGTAAAGGCGTACTTAACTACTCCTATCATTGATTGAAACTAAGAAATTTTGAAAAATGTACCTTGTCTTTACCTTCCAGATTAACACTTGAACGCGCAGAATTTCACATCATTGTTTGGTGGTGGTTTGTGCTACTGCCGTCCCCATAATTAATCACTTGTAAAACCGTATAAATAAAGATATAATAATCTGTCTTACTCCATGAGTTGCAATTGTCAACACAATCAAACTTTGTCGATCGGAGAGCGACACTCGTTCTACGCTGAAATCAACACTTTAAATCCTGCTATAAGTACTCAAAAAACCCTAAAAATAAGGAATAATAAAATAATAAAAAAACAATTATTTTATAACTAAACTTCTTGCCAGGAAAGAAGATCCCATGCGTCGTAAGTATAAGCATATGAATCAATATTAAAAACTTCTGAGTGAATTTGATCATTGACTATTTAGTTACTGGTTTAAATTAGAATGTAACTAAAACAGTATTGGCAAGATATGTAGTTGTCAGTTAAAATACTAACCTTAAAAGTAACAATTGACAGCAATTAATAACCAAAAATACAGAATGAACCAAGAATGACAGCGACCGACTTTGAAAAAACGTCAACTTAAATAAAATTGAAGTCAATAGAGTAACTTTATTCATAACGCATTAGTATGTACATCTTTTTATGGATGTTGAAGGTTCTTAGTAAGGTGATGTAAAACAAAATTACTTGTTCTTATTTTTCTTGAATTTATTGCATTATTTTGGAGGGTTTTCAAATCAAGTGGTAAAATCGATTTATCTCAGAAAACAATTCAAAAAAAAGAAAAAAATACAGAGTGTTCCATTTAAAATAACCCAACTTTGATATAGTACGTGTTTTGAAGCACCCTGTACAATCAAAAAATATTTTTAAAATGTGCTTTTAAATAATCTCGACATATATATGCCTTAAGAGTTTTGACATTATTTGTCATTTTAGTGCTACAGAATAATTCGTTGGTAGTGCCCCACCCTGTATAAGTCGATTCTTCGACTTATTGTTTAAATATGATGTGCCTTCTAGTAGGGAATATAGTTCACAGCACGCATTTGTTCAACGGTGAACTTACACTCTAGTTCTCTTACTCCTGAAGAGTCTCAAAAGGACGAAACAGCTGTCGAGTGATTCTCTGTGTTTGTTTGCTATTGTGCAACCTCTTGCACTTACAGTACGCGATTCAAGATTTTTATCTTGGCTAACACTTAGTTGGCTGTAATTATTGAAGGATCGACTTATGTAACTGCTTTTACGTATTTGCCAACAAATTAATTAACAATAATTTGAAAAAAACCTAAAATTAGTTTACATTGCAATGTGTTAATTCGTAACCTTCTAGAGGTTGCTAAAGGTTGAGAAATAATAGATTGTTGTACTGGTAAAGAAAAGTGACGGTAAAGAGAAGTAAAATTAATAATATACGGATGCTATATTAAAAACAAGCGTTTCACGCACAGCTCTACATCGTTCTAATACTAACAATGATGTAAAACAGTATCGAAAGTGGCGGCAATAAAATATTTTGCTCGAAAAATAGAATAAACTTCTAACACCGTCAAACCGAAGTAACCGCGCACAGTTTCTTCTAATTAATACGAGCTGGATATAAAAGATAAAATAAAATTGCATTTTAAGAAAAATAATTTAAACAAAAAGTTTTAAACAATAAAATTTCCAACAAGTTTTTTTTCCTATAAAGTAGTAATTTTAAAAAAATTTATATCAAAATTATTAAGATGCGACGCTGTTATATAGGTTTATTTTATTTTTCGAGCAAAATGTTTTATGTTTTATGCCGCATACTTTTGTTACTCTTTACACGTTCTTAGAGCCAGAACAATGTGAGTTCCTGCGCAAAATGGTTGTTTTTCATTTTTAGCCGCACAATTTACAATTCATCTAATTATTCAAAATACAACAAGTTAATTTTAATTTTTAACCATTGGTATACTCTGGTCGATTTGAATACATAGTTATAAACGTAAAAATCATTTAATGTTTTATCAATTTAATATTGTATACAAACGTCTGTTGATAATGGTAATTGACATTGACATCTCGCAAAAGCAATTAAATAATTTATTGGTTTAAAGAAATAAATAAACATCCATAAAGCTTTTCTTAGAAGAAGTCGTTTTTACTTCATTTACGTTAAATTATGCTTACATTGGTTTTACTTTTTTATGATGTTGCAAAGCTAACTAATTATATTGATATATCAAAGAAAATAAACTACCTTCTATTTTTACAGAAAAGCTGACCTAAAAGATAAAAAGTGTTTGTGGAAAAAAGACATTCTGTTTAAAAAAAACAAGTCCGGTATAATCGGAAGAGGTCAAATGTCAAAGTTTTCACTTAAACTGGGGAATCTCAATTACTTAAATGTGTTAGATTTCTGGTATAGGTAAGCAGTTTCTCATCTACATATCGATCAAAGTTATTATGGAGAACTCTGTATATTTCCGCACAACCGAATCGAAGGATAATAAACATTCAGCAGCGTATCTTAGTTTACTAAATCAAACATGCAAATGATCTTCATTTCGGAAATTCTTCAATTAAGTTTGGTTTAGTTAAAAATCATATTTATGTAGTAATTTAATAGGCCCCTCGTTAGATCTCTGCATCTGTATATATTTTAAATTAATAACGTTCAAAGACGCCGTTCAAGACATTAATGTGTATTTATTATGCTATGACAGCCTCAGGTCACTATCCACAAGTGCTCCTACAAAATAGTATGGAACTGCGTGGAAATGTGGCTATTATATTGACCTACATGAGATGATTGCGAAAACTCTACTGTTCATATCTCAATTGGCTGACTATGTATTCCATGAAACTATTATTTGAACACTTTTTAGGCCGAAGTCTCATCTACTTTCTGACAGTTTCAACTAAATTAACGCTATCATTCCTCGTGATACAGGGTGTCCCAAAATTAATTACTGAGTTTCTGGGACGAAGAAACGAATCCGTACATTATTTTGCTGTAGACGCTAGAGGGCGCTACGAAATGTACTCTTGTTTGTTAAAAATTGGTTATAAGTTTTTCTCAGGGTGTGTAGGTAGGTATGTCAGTTTTATTAGAAAAATATTATCCTCCTATCTATCTTTTATTAATTTAACCGTTTTCAATTTATTTCTTGTTGTTCTATTGGATGCAATTCAATAAAATAAAATAAAAATTTGTAGTTACTTACGTAAAAAGCTAAAAATTATTTTTAATAATAATTTAATTACATTCAGGTGGTTATATTAAATTATCAATATGACCCCCGTTTACATTTTGATAAATTATTGTCTTATATTAAATAGTAATTGTTCATTTCTTAATAAATTGCTAGCATTTAAAATTTCTTGCCACACCTCACCCCCTGTATTAATAAGGTTACTGTATACATTTGATTTAAAATACCCCAAATATATAAATCAATAGGGTTTAAGTCTGTGATTCGTGCGGGGAATGGAAACGTGCTGCTGCGACCTATCCATCGTTAGGGAAATTGTGAGTTAAGATAGTTTCGCACCTGTACAGAAAAATGGACAGGGCACCGTCTTGCATAAAAAACATATTCTGTCTCACATTTAATGGCAAATCATCAATAATTAAATTCGTAGATGTAAGTATGAACGGCCATTCAGATTATATGGCAATTCAACAAGGCCCAACATATGATTTCCAACAATACCACACCAAATTTTTATCTTAAATTCATGTTGGAAATGACGTTCTCTTAACATATGCGAGTTTTCATTATCTCAAACATGTTTATTTTTGAAGTAAATGCGCCTTTGTCTGTAAACAGCACCTTGCTTAAAAAGTGTTGATCATCATTATGCCGGATCATTATGAAATAGTCTATGAATAGACGATACCACTACTCAGCGAATCAAAATATTCTCGTCTTGTTCTGGAGTAACAGTTTTTGGACGACCATCGCCTCTTTTTTAAGACGAAACGATTCAGTATCTCCTAATCGACCGTAACAATTCTTAAATAATGTGTGATTTGGTTGTAATCTATCTGGGTATCTTTCTAACTACATTAGATACGCACGACGTCTATTTAAATTTTCTTTTGCATAAATTCATACCATATCTCGCATTTTTTCATTAGAAAAGAAATTATGGCGAGGCATATTTCAAGCGATAATATTAACAGAAACTTAAATGAATACACTATTTAACATAGGTTACTTGTTAATAAGCTAATTGTCAATACATTTCGCAGCGCCCTCTAGCGTTTAAAGTAAAATAAAGTACGGATTCGTTTTTTCGTCCCAGATAACTGCCTAATCTAAATTTTCATAAAAATCCTTTGACTTCTTTCTAAGAATTTAAAGAATTTCAAATTCAAAATTTGAAATTTAAGGCCCTGTAACTTTAACAAATGGACTAAGGTAAGTTTGACTTAATCGCATTATTTTGATGTAAGGAATCTACTGTTGCTCTGTGTCTTTTTGATTTCGGGACACCCTGTATATTCATTTTGGTATCGAAGTTGACATGATCGTTCAGTAACAACAACACTTGTTTTACTTAATACTTCAAAGTATTCAATCAAAATTCATATTTGACTCGGGATACTGGGAGATCAATTTCTTTTCGATGAATAAATGCATCACGTTTTGCTATAGTTGCATACCGACTTACAAGTATAATCAAGATTATATTATAATTTTACACATATAGTAAATCAAGGCGGTTCCAACAAACAAAAATTTAGGTGAGACGCATCAAACAAATAAATATGAGTGTGCGTCCCATTTATCTTGAGTACTTTGACTCATAATACAAATTCATATTTGTGAGAAATTAAGATGATTCCGTGTTCATTGCATCCCATTTTCCATGGTTTGTTTTGGAATGTATGTTAATTATTAGGAATATTTCCCTATACATTTCATACCGATAAAGCATCAGTTTTCTATACTAAAAAGAAAAAAGTAATCAATTTAACACCCTTTATTTGTATTAAATCAGTGACTCATGAACTGATGTCGGTTATGCATGTAGAATACCTACTAACAGGTGACGCACTTTTGTAACTTTCCACAACTCAATGTCGTTAGACAATAGACGATAAATTATAATAAATAATCCAAAATTTGGTACAAAGTTTTAGTATTTAAATTAAATAAAATTAGTTAAATTAGAAACAACAAAATTTTAAATGCACAAATATTATTGATTAAAAAATAAATTCAGTAATTCATAACTATGTTCAAGTTTTTTTAAACATTTACAAAACTTGACAGCTTCTTTCAAATTAATTGAATTTCCGATTGTACAGTTTAACAGTGTTATGACATTACGATACAAAATAGAAATAGGAAGAAAGAAAATATTCTCTGTTAGTAAATATTTAATTTTATTTTATCTCTGATATACATCATTCCATTTTCTTTTAACCCTTAAATGGTAATAACTGTAATATCTTTTATTTTTTGTGTTTTGCACTTGAATTATGTACATAATTTTAATTTTAAGCAAAAATTAATTAAATTACTAGAAAAGTAAGACCCCCTAGAATCTAGTGATAAATTTAATCCGAATTAGAATTACACATAATAGAAATTTGTCACAATTTTATTTAAGAATTAAAGCGTTATTTAAAATTAATTTTGCAATTAGTTTTAAATTTAAATTAATTTGAAAGAAGTTTACAAATTTTTGTACATAATTAAGGAACTTAATCAAAATTATGTATGACGCAATTTATTTTTCAATGTAACATTTGAGCATTTATAATTTTTGATGTTTTTAATTTAAATCATTTTCTTTATAACTACTACGACGGCGGGTCATAGACCTACGTTAAAGCACATAATAAACTGTAGATATAGGTTGCTTCAGAATTTTGAGTGATATAATACTCGTGTATTGTAATTCATATATTAGAGTTTTACAATCTGTTTACAATTCAGAACCTACAGAAATACACCCATGTCTATTGCACTTATTGACTGGTGCTGTGGCTAAAAGTCAAACATAAATTTAGCAAATTTGACAATATAGTAGTAGTACTTAATTATAAAATTAGTGTTTCTATTTAACATTGTGAAATCGTAGAAAAAATAGTGTATGCAATACGCATGTAAGAACTATTAAAACACTTATTGCATAATATACTATTACAACACTTCATTGTTGCGACAGGCGATCAATATAAAAATAAACGGGTATGGGTAAAATTTGACGGAAGGGTGTATGTACGTCTAGTTTTGTAGTTAGTGAACAAAACGAACTATGTACTTTCATGAACGGCATTTGCAATTTCGCTATTGATTCTTTGATCACCCTTTACATGTAAATAATGAAACAAAAATCATTAATGAAATAAAGTATATGAATATAAGAAATACAAGTGAGAAGCAGCGAATTAATTTTCACAAGTTAGTAAAACATATTTTCTTATTTATTATTTCCATTAGTTATTTAGCATGTTAACCGAAGCTATATAATAAAAAGCAAAAAAACCAAATTAAACTTTTAATTAAAATGCTTTTGATTCGATGAAGAATAACTAAGATACGGCGATCAATGCCGTTTTTTGTTTTACCAATATCTTTAAGAATATTATTTATAAAAAAAATTAACAAAAAAGTTATTGTAAATTATATTATACAGGATGTTTCCTAAGTAATCTAAAATATTATATGGGGCGTTTCGTTACTCAATTTTAAGACGAAAAGTTCATATAAACATGTGTGATAAATCTTGTCGTTAATGAGATACAGGGTGTTAAATTGTTTATAATAAATCAGCTCGGATTGTATTTGAAATTAATTTTTCCTGGTGACGCTACTGGTTTTCAAAAAACATGCTTATTCTAAGTGGCCTTTGGAATAACGTTGACAACTGTGTCAAACCTAAAAACTAACGCAAACAACGAACAATAAATTGTTAATAATACGATCTTTTTGTGTTAAATTAACAACGATGCCTGTGTTTACTAATGCCGAAATGGCTAATATGCACTTTTTGTATGGATTAGCGAATTGTAATGCCTTAGAGGCTAGACGTATGTATGCCCAGCGTTATCCTAATAATCGTTTACCATGTTCAGATACGTTTACTAAGCTACATATTCGTTTACAAGAAACTGGAACTTTTGCCAAATCAAAGAATATTATTGGACGACCCAGAACTGTGAGAACTCCACAATTGGAAAACCAGATTCTTCAAGTGATTGATCAACATCCAGAAACGAGTACCAGAAAAATTGCTGATGAACTAAATGTTGGTAACAGAACTGTTTGGAAAATTTTAAAAGATAACTTATTGTATCCATATCACGTTCAACGTGTACAACATTTGCTACCTACTGACTATCCGCTTCGCATACAGTATTGCCAATGGATTTTAAATAAAATAGCAAACAATCCCAATTTTGCTGCCGATATTCTGTTTACGGATGAAGCCAACTTTTCAAGACATGGCATTATGAATTTTCATAATGACCACATATGGGCAGATGTAAATCCACATGCCATAATTGTAAAACGATTTCAACAAACATTTTCGGTCAATGTTTGGCTTGGCATCATCGAAGATTATTTAATAGGACCATTTTTCCTTCCTGCACGGTTGACCGGTGAGACATACCTTCATTTTCTAGAAAATGAACTTACAGTTCTTTTAGAAGATGTACCTCTTATTATTAGAAGGCGCATGTGGTTCATGCATGATGGAGCTCCTCCACATTTTTCAGTGATTGTTCGCGAGTTTTTAAATAACGTTTTTCCAGACCATTGGATCGGACGAGGATCTCCACACCCGCCCCCTAGATCACCGGGACATAATCCTCTGGATTTTTGTGTGTGGGGATCTTCAAAATCGTATCATACAATGCTTTAATGTTATTCGTAACAATCCTGGTATCTTCGAACGTATTCGGCAATCAATTAGACATCGAGCAGATGCTTGCATTTTAGCTGCAGGTGGACATTTTGAACACATGCTCTGAAATATACTATTTTTCCTTTATGTTTAACACATGTTGTTGCTTTTAATAAAATAATGAAAGACCCTGTATCTCATTAACGACAAGACTTATCACACATGTTTATATGAACTTTTCGTCTTAAAATTGAGTGACGAAACGCCCCATATAATATTTTAGATTACTTAGGAAACACCCTGTATACAGCTTTTATTCGTCTTTGGGTAACGTAAATGATGACGGACGAAGGTGATGAAAGTGATTGTGATATTGATGTGACTTTTGAATTTTATAAATGTCAATTACAGATCGATGATGACAAATCAATTATAAAGTGTACTGCGTCTTATTATTATAACAAATGCGAAAACATCGATTTACGTGGTTTTCATATGAAAAAAGCAACTTAGAAATGCAATGTATGTTGTGATATACGTACTGAGCCCACAAATGATGTGATAAATAAAGTTGAAAGATTAAGAAAACGTAGTAAATCTGACATTGTAAATGTAGATTAAAACTTTATTGATACAATAAATGATACACTAAAATTGTTAGTAAATAATACAACGGAATTAAATAAAAAGGTAGATTACTTAATTGAAGAAAATTATAAATTGAAACTTGTTCTCCAAAATGCAAACACACCAGAATATTGGATCAGAAGAAAACCCGGAAATGTCAATTAAATCATATGCTAATATAACAAAAATAAAACTCACGATAAAATTTTGGTAGTTAAACCTAAAGAACCTCAAAATAAATGTGAATAAAATGAAAGAAGAACTGAGGAATAAAATCAATCCGGTAGATATAGGGCCAGGAGTATCTATGGGACGCACCACTAAAAAAGGTGGAATCATACTCAAATGTGGAACTGAAAAAGAAATAGGAAACATACAGACAGAGATTTAAAATAAATTAGGTGAAAAGTTTTGAAGTCGATAGACCTAAATTAAGAGAACATAGAATTAAAATAGTAGGAATATACGAAACTGAATACGATTCTACTGATGAAGAAATTTTAAGAAAAATAAAAAAGCAAAATGATTTAAACATAAAACACAAAGACTTTAATTTAAAAATTCTCAGAAAGACAAAATTAGCAAACAAAAATTTAATTTAGTTTTTGAAACAGATTCTGAAACATACAAGTCTATAATGGAAAACCAAAAACTAAACATTGAATGTAGTAGATGTAATGTCTTTAATGATTACGGTATTATTAGATGTTTTAAGTGTGCTAAATATGGATACTTGCAAAATATTGTAAAGAAAAAACTGTGTGTGGCAAATGTGGAGATGAACATGACTATAAAGACTGCAATAATCAGGTAAATAAATGTAATAATTGTGTTTTGTCAAATAATAAATATGGACTAAAATTAAGTGTCGACCATGCTGTATGGGATTTACAAAATGTGAAACGTATAAAAGAATATAAAAAATACAAAAAAATAAATTTATAATATAGCAATTAAACAATAATAATGAAGAAACATCAAATATAGTCTATTTTAATTGCCAAGGATATCTGAATAATATAGATAATATACATGTGTTAGTAGATGGTTGGAGACCTAATAGTGTATTATACACCAAGGTTGTGAAGTCTGTCATTATTGCCTTAAAACCAGATTATTTTGCGAGGGACTTCACAACCATGGTGTATATACTATTTTTTCCACTACTAGCCAAATTTAAGCCAAAAATAAAAATAAACATTTTTCTTGTAAAAATCAAGTAGCACAGGAATGCAAATAAATCAAAAGCATTAAAAGCTACCAACTACAAATGATTCACTAAACACTTGTGTGGTATATTTCACCTTCATTCTCTGAAAATTATTCAGAGTAATATGTAAATTAGTTGATTTAGGAGCCAATCGCAGCGGTTTAGATTTGCCTGACATGTAGAAATTTTAATGTCTTTCCAAGATGCTTTTTGTTATTAAAGATTATATCGTATTTAATCAAGTTATTTTGCACCGACTCCAATAAATAGGGGACATCGAAGAAATAATAGATTTTCTTATCGTTTACGAGAAGGTATGGTTTTTCCGGTGATACATATATTCTTTTAATTAGGTTTCGAAAATTTTATTACTGCCCTAACATTGGCACCGCATTGTAGTTGTAGCTTTTCTATGCAGTTTAATACTATCGACTTCAATTTATCACCTTTGCATATCCTATTTGTAAAGATATATAACTTTGAGCTAGCAAAAATTTAAAACCTACTTTTTGGGGATCGTAAAATATAATTTTAGTAAAAATTGTTTGTATTCCTCTGTATATCTCCTGCTTCTTAGTGGTTTATTTTTTAAGTCTACTTGGGCTGTCACAATTTGTGCTCTGCGTTCGGGAAGTAATCGTTGGGAGATGTTAAGTTCAATTGAAGTGCTTTCTTTTCACATTGCAATTTAAGAATGTTCCTCCGTAATTTTCTTTACCTAAGAGTATTTGAGCTGCAAGCTTGAGTAGTTTTGGTATAGCTAGAAATGTTAACGGGCATTTATTGCCTCGCCAATATACCTTGCATCAATTGAATATTGGGTTTCAGAAATTGACACTTGTAATTCATTTAGGAATGGCAAGTGTTCGCCACATACTCGTTAAGTTTTTAGAGTCGACATTTTTATGCAACAGATCGGACCTTCCAGATTCTGTTAACCATTCAAAACACCTACAACCAAAATGTTTGTAATTTACTTAAAATTCTTGATGTAACTTAACTCGCCTGGTTAAATCTCCTTTGGGAAACCTGAAAAACTGATTCTACCATCATATTTAATAAATAAATAAATTCAGGTTATGTATTTGCGGTTATGGGATGGGGGCGCGAATTTTAAACTAATAGCATTTTTTTGTTCAATTAATTTTATCGTGTTAGGTAATTTTAAGCAGCAAATACGTTAGAGATATTCTCCTAGATATACAAAATTATGTTTCACTCGTTTTTGTTAAACAACTATTCTTAGATTCTCAAAAATATTGAAATTGTCCATTATTAACCTAGGTCAACAATAGAAAAAAATATTAACCACTAATATAGAAATTCAACTTCTCAGTTGGCTAGGAGACGCAATAATTGTCCACTTCACAGCTAGTAGTGGAAAAAATTTTATTATTGTCGGAAACACATATATCATCGAAAATAAATGACACTGAAATAAAAGTCGAAGGGTACAAATACGAACAATGTACAACAACAAATAGAAGAACTGGTGGAGTAATAGCGTTTATAAAAAACGATATCAAATATAATATTCTTAAGACGGAATGTATTGAAAGTTACGTTTGACTTCTACTTTTGAAATAAAATTTGAGAAGTTAAAATATTTAATTACTGTAATATCATCCTCCCCAAAAAGCAGAAAATAAATTTATAGAATATTTACGCAACACTTAGATTTTATATCAGATTTTGAAGGTATAAATATTATTGTGGGTGACTTTAATTATGATTTGTTAAAATCTTCCTATTACGGAAATAAACTTTTAAAAAGTATTTATAAGAATGGCTACAAGCAAATTGTAACTAAACCTACACGCGTCAATGACAGAAGCCAAACACTAAAAGATTATGTAATAACAAATGATAAAGGACTATCACATAAAGTACATTTAACACCAAAAGTAAGTGACCACTGTATTATATCAATAAAATTGAAACATCAGGTTAAGGAGTTAGAGGAATTTGTGTACAAACGAAACTATAAAAAATTATAATGTAGATAAGTTCCAGAAATTAATCTTAAATTCAAACTGGAATAAAAATGTGTCCGATATTAATAAATTAACAAACTCACTAGTTACAGATATATCTAAAATCATTGATGACACGTGCCCCAAAATTAAAATAACTATTAAAGACAAATATAAAGAAAAAAAAATGGATGACGCAAGAAATAAGAAAGATGATGAAGGAAAGAGATACACTTCTCATAAAAGCGGTTCAAACAAAAACTTCTAATGACTGGAATAATTACAAAATTGATGGTAATTAATACATCGTTACAAAACGGACAATTCCCAGAAGAATGGAAGACATCATTAGTGATACCAGTTCCTAAACAAAATAACAAATTTAGACCTATTAATACCGTACCAGTCTATGAAAAACTTTTGGAAATGATTGTAAAAAAAAGCAGTTACAAAGACATTGTGATAAAACGACATAATAGTTTTAAACCAATCAGGTTTTCGTTTAGGTCATTCGTGTGAGTCTGTGGTGGTAAACATGTGTGATGAGTTCAGCAGAGCAATAGATAATTAAAATCTAGTGTTAGCAGTATTCCTGATTTTAAAAAGCGTTTGAGACAGTGGATAGAGATATATTAATAAAAAATTAGAAAATATAGGAATAAGAAACAAAGTATTTTCTATGGTTTAAATCTTATTTAGTTAATAGAAAACAAAAGTTAAATTTAAGCCTTCTATAGCAAAATCGATTAATGTGAAATTAGGGGTTCCCCAAGGAACGGTATTAGGTTCATTGCTCTTTTTGATATATACAGTGTGACTCATTTTGAATGGAAACACCCCTGTAAAATTGGGAGTTATTAATACATATCGGCAAATTTTTTTTTAAAAGTCAAGCTATAACAGATCTACTTCTGGACAAAATTTTAAATGTTTATTCCAATTTTCAAGGCATGCTACGATACTTTTTCTTAGACGAAATTGAATATTTTTATTAGCGATATTTTTAAAATAAAAATTTCTACGCCACTGATTCAGAGAGGCTTCAAATAGCTATGACCAAAATTTTATAAAAATAAGTTTATTAATAACAAAGTTATGACTACTTAAAGTTCGAAAACTTATTATGCTAATTCGTAACAAAATAACACCCTGTATCAATAGATGGCCATGGAAAACATTTGATTTCATATCCTAGTTCTTTCTACCAATCCACCATTCAGTTCAATACATTTTTCGTAGCGCTTCGGATATGTTTAATTGCTTTTCTCAGTACTTGAGGGGTAATTTCTTGGCATGCTTGTCGAATTCTTGCACAAAGTTCGTTTCTGTCTCTTGGGCGGGTTTTGTAAACTTTTGTGTGAGTAGTCCCCAGAAAAAGAAGTCTAAAATTGTTAGATCTGGAGATCTTGGTGGTCAATGTATTAACGAACTACCACGGCCTATCCATCGGTTTGGATAATGGTCGTCCAGCCATTGCCTCACAAGTCTGGCATAATGGACTGAACACCCATCTAACTGGAAACGTAAATTCAATCGTTCGTTAATTGGAATCTCGTGGATGGCATCCCACAAATCCGTATTTAAAAATTTAAAAAGTTCTGCGCGTTAATGTTCACTTCAAAAAGAAAGGACCAATAATTCTTTCGTTGAGTATCCCGCACCAGACGTTAATTTTTGGGAATATTGGCTTTTACAATTTATTACCCAGTGGGGTTTTCACTTGCCCAATAGCGACAATTTTGTGATGAAACTATACCATTTGTAGTGAATGTGGCTTCGTCGGTAAACATCACATTTTTTAGAAAATTACGGTCATTTAAATATTCTCCTTGGGCCCATAAACAATATTCCAAACGTAATACTTCGTCGCCTTCTCGCAAAGTGTGCAGAAACTTCGGTTTAAAAGGTTTAATATTGTTTCTTTTGACACATCGCCGAATGGTTTCTCGATGAATATTCAAATTTATACTGGCTTCTCTTAAACTGGTATTAGGATTATTTCTAAAATAATCTAAAATTGGTTGATCATTTCTGTTTACCCTTTGCACAGGATTAGTTTTTAAAAGGGTTCTTGATACTGCACCTGTGTCATTAAATATGTTTTTACTTTATTCACCGTGCCACAGCTAATACGTCGATCACCATGTCTTTCATTAAATATTCTGCAAACCTCTCTGGCACTTCTGTCATTGTCTCCTACAAGACGTATTATTTCAATTTTCTCTCTAAACTTAATCTTTCAGCCATAATACACAATAAAATATCAACTGGAAGTAAATTATATTACTGATACTACAATGTCACTGAAATTGATCACATCTGTCAAACAGTAGCAAATTTCCATGGCAACTAAGATTTAAATCGAAATATTATGCTTTACTTAATGTCGTTAAAAGTTAAATGTAATTCTGTGATTTTTAATAAATTCTGATGATACTTTAATTTTTTTTCTTCATTTCCGACTTATTCTAATAAGTACTAAACAATAAATAATAATTTCCATGGCCATCTATTGATACAGGGTGTTATTTTGTTACGAATTAGCATAATGAGTTTTCGAACTTTAAGTAGTCATAACTTTGTTATTAATAAACTTATTTTTATAAAATTTTGGTCATAGCTATTTGAAGCCTCTCTGAATCCAGTGCCGTAGAAGTTTTTATTTTAAAAATATCGTTAATACAAATATTCAATTTCGTCTAAGAAAAAGTATCGTAGCATGCCTTGAAAATTGGAATAAACATTTAAAATTTTGTCCAGAAGTAGATCTGTTATAGCTTGACATTTAAAAAAAAATTGGCCGATATCTATTAATAACTCCCAATTTTACAGGGGTGTTTCCATTCAAAATGAGTCACACTGTATATTAATGATATAATCAAGGTAGCAAAGAAATCTAAAATAGTATTATTTGCAGATGATATGATGATATATTCGGTAGGAAAAATATAAATAATGACCTAAGTAACTTGTACCGTTGGCTATACAATAACAATCTATACATTAATGTCTTAAAATCAAAAATTTTTGTATATATGGAAAGAGACACGTATTAAATAGAATAGACAAGAAAAACATAAAAATAACAATAAATAATATGGAAGTATAGTATGAAGAAAACATTAAGTACTTGGGGTTATATTCGATCCACAATTAAAATTTCACAGTCACTGTGATTATGTAACACGGAAATACTCACAAAAAGTGAGTTTTTTATGTAGAATTGGTCAAAACCTAAGCACAAACACTAAATTATTATTATATAAAAGTTTTGTTTAGTCATATAGAATATTGTTCCACTCTATTGTACACCATGCCGCATTACAAAATTGCAAAGATCCAATTAATTTAAAATAGAGCAATGAGATGTATTATTAAGTGTGTAAAACTTACTCCGGTTGACTTAATGTTAAATGTCCTAGAATTTATGTCGATTCGTCAAAAAATTCTGTACAATGTGTTTATATTTATATACAAAAATTAAAAAACAAAATGTTACCTTCATACTTACACACAAAAAAAAAAACTTACCACTTTAATAATGTACACAATTATGAAACCAGAAACTGTAAGGATTTTATCTTGATGCATAGATGTTACTCATTTATTATCTACATCTAAATTCTAACTTTAATCTATTTTGGTGTTATACATTTTAATATAAAAATATACACTATTTATTGTTTCATTCTGTGTATTTATTTATTTAAATTATTGATGGATTTGTACTTATATTACTGTTTTCTGTATAGTATTTCTACTAAATAAATCTATTATTATAATTCTTTTAACAATATAATATATACACAAAAAGTAAAGACAATTTTTTTTCAAAGTAATTTCTTTTCTTTCTAGTATAATTTCATTAATGCCAAGCAGATACTACTTATTCTAATAGCACTTTAAGGTTCATATTTCGTTACACAGCTCCATTTAAATTTAAATAAGTATTTGACGTTACTGAATTATACACACTCAACGATTTTATTATTTACGTATACATTAGATACCTAAATGTTACTTAAACGTATCTCTCATGATGTGAACTTCTGTTGAAGGCAACTAGTATCTTATTCGTTTGTGTATTATTTATCTTTATAAATGTTTATGTTTGTATTAGAACAAATGGCGTTAAGATTTCAAATCTCAATCAAAGCGGAAACGTTTAATATTAGATTATAAGACTTCCATTTTCTATATCCGATTGTTTTTCAGATGCTCATGTCAACGTTTATGCTTCAAAGAACATAATTAATTCCATAAGTAAAATGTGTGTCATTACGACATCTCGTGTAAAACATTGACACGTATGAATAGTATAAACTAAGAAAAATGCCAACAGTTAATTGTAACGACATGTGTGCGTTTAAAGTGCATAGCGCTATCTAAGCGACAGCTTTAATGCTTGAAACGCACGTGTGTCGATAAAGCCAAGTAAAAACTTGTACAGAAGCATAACACGCAACGAAAGAACACCTGATGCCGCATTTCGCTCTTATTATGAGCTCATCTGAGGTGTATACTTAAGTGCGGTATACAACTGTACAAGACGGCGGTTGGTCTTTTAAACTCGTGGAGCAATGAACATAAGTAAAATGTGTCGTACGACATCTCGTGTAAAACATTGACACGTATGAATAGTATAAACTAAGAAAAATGCCAACAGTTAATTGTAACGACATGTGTGCGTTTAAAGTGAATAGCGCTATCTAAGCGACAGCTTTAATGCTTGAAACACACGTGTGTCGATAAAACTAAGTAAAACTTGTCTTTTCTTATTTCATAATTAATTCCATTACCACCAGACTTATTTTAGTCTAGAATTCGGCTTGGCTGCCATGTTTCTCGCCCCGACGAAGACCTTTACAATAGTAGGCGAAACTCTGGCAAATACGGTTACCATTTTGACACGCCTGTAATCCTAGCACTCCCACCACTAAGCAATTTTGTGTTAAATTGTTGCTCCGTTCTCAAATTTTGTGCTCCTACCAATTTGCGCCAAACTGATATAAAAGCTGTCTGCAGTTAGGACACAGAATAATAAATATATTCACTGCGTTTATACAGAAATTTCACTGAGCGAAAATTTTGGTGTAGAGTCAAGATATGTCAAATGAATTACTTTCCGCATCGAATGTGGAATTTAAATAATCCAACAATTTGTGCCTTTAAAATACATTGACCAAGCATTATGTAGTTCTTGTTTAACATAAAACTGACCGACTTTAAAACTATAATATGAAATTGACAGCACAAATAAACAAATCAACGTAGTTTGACGGTTCAAGTCAGATATTCGTTACAAATACATAAATAGGCATCGATATTTTTCAGGCAAAAAGATTCAAATTTTTGTTTATTAATCTTAACTTTGCAATATGCCACTTATGTCATTTTCGCAGAATTCCAACTTTTTAGCATATTTTGTTTTTGCTCAAATCAATTTATCAACTTTCTTAGTAAAGGGAAAATCATAATACCAGGTGGCGCAAACTTCTGATATCGGAGGAAATCTTAGTTAATTAAAAAGATATCACTTTCAAAATTTGTCACATTTAGTACAGTTACTGAGTGCACGTTTAAAAATAATTTTGATTTTACAGGGTGTTCCATGTTCCAAAGAGTCGTGGCAGCATAAACTTACATTTTTTTAAATGGAACATATCATATTTTCTTTAACGTTCGAAAAGATCTCATAAAGAGCTTCAAAAACATATAGCATGTCAATACATTGAACAGGGTATTTTAGAAGATTACACATTTTAAATTATTTTTGATTATCAATTTTTGTTTCAAAAAGTCGTGATAGCATAAACTCACTTTTTTTGAAATGGAAACCACCGTATTTTCTTCAAGGTTCGAAAAGACCTCATCAAGAGCTTTAACAGCACTTTAGGCGTATTGGCCTATCGCTTGAATTTTTGTCTTCCACTTTTTTTTGTTCTGCACTAAAACCCGCGGGTCACTTATATTAAACTCTCTTTGTTCTTCCTCTAAGCAGTCTCACCATGTTTTTCTCTGTCAAACCTTCTTATTTCTTCCTTCCGGTTCTTGTTTGAAAATTACTTTCGTTAGTTCTCCATCACGCATTCTAGAGGTGTGCCCAAGCCACCTCAGCCTGCTTTGTTGTACCATCACCTTTATATTGGGTTCCTGCAATAGTTCCTCAAGTTTCGCATTTGTTCTTCTTCTCCAACTTTCCTCTATCTTGACCCCACCGAATATTCTTCTCTCCCACACTTCTAATTTTTTTGCATTGTCTTTTGTAATCACCCACGATTCGCTACCGAACAACACCACCGGACGTATTACCGTTTTGTATAATTTTAGTTTTAGGTTTTTACTTAGGTTTTTTTCGGTTAATATGTGATTTAATGCTCCCGCACTTTTAGATCCCGCACTAATTCTTTTTGTAATGTTTTTGTCATGACTGCCATTTGTTACCTCTCGCAAAAACCAATACTGCTTAACGAGGGTACTAAGGGTGCCACGAAACGGCTAGTCAAAAAGTCGGAGGTGTGGTACCGTGGGTCGGATTTGATACTGAACCAATGTACAACAAAGATTTCCAAAACCAAAAAAAAAATTATTTGGAACAATAAAACAATTAATGATTTGACTTAAAATATTAAGTAATGTTCTTGCCAGACAATTAAAACGATTGACAAGAACCAATAAAATTATAAATACATATGGGGCTTTCAGTTAATAATATCAATGCGATAACGGAAAAAGACTCACCCAATAAAACAGAAGGTACTCCAGGGGCGGAAGCGTAACATTTGCAAATGTACGTCCTCTGGTAACCGTTTTTTTTTTAAATACTAAAATAAAAAGCTAAAAAAACAATTATGCAAAATATAATAATAACCGTTACCCCGTCAGCCAAACAACAAAAAACCTAAACTAATTTAACGCAAGAAACAAAATTACATTTATGAATTACCTTTTGGAAAAAAAATTCTCTAAAAATAAAGTACGAAATTTAAACATTAAATCCCTGAAGGTCGTTTACAATTTCCATATCTTCACAAAACAGAATGCGATGCCGATAATTTCGACCTTATAAAACGATGCTTGGTAACGTACACCCAGGTGTCTCCTATTGTTTCTTTTGATTATTTTAAACGACGATATGAGAGGAATCGTAATTAATCCCAATCAGTTCCATCAAACGCCAAAAGAAAGGAAACAAAAACAAAGAAAGGTCAGGTGCAGAAACCTGCAAAATCGCTTATGTATTCATTGCTATTTCGACAACTGCAAATAAAGGCTAATTTAGGACTCAAGTAGCAGAATAAAAATACTTACATCCCCTTCTTTTCATTTTTTTCACTAATACGTATTTTATTTTAAAATCTGCATAAAGCACTCGCAACCGGCGAATGAGGTCTTCCTCGGCGGTCGAGAAAATCAAAAGTACGCAAATGCAATTTTGAAGGTCGCTAGTTCAAAAATATTATCATTAAAAGTATTATTTATAAGGCATTATCTGCTGTGAAGGTTGCCTGTATTTAAGGCATTCTAAATACCGGAAATTATATTTAATTTGTATTCCACAAGTATGGACAAAATTACAAAAAGAAACAAACATAAAGCTGCGCTTTCAGTTTGTTACACATTGCTTTCTATTTCCGTACCCAAATATGTCATATTATTAATAAGTTTAACTATATATTTCCGTTTTTTATCTACTACTATTTATAAATTTTGGTCTTTCTGTAGCTTGTTTCCCAGAATCATGTAACTTGTTTTAGTTTCGTTTATATGTAATCCTACTGCCCAGGCTTGGTTTTCTTGATTTTTGAATATGTCCTTTAGTTCCTCTTGGGTTCTAGCAAGTAGTACGACGTCATCTGCATGTGCAAGTACTTGGTAGGAATAATTCAAGATGTTTTTGTTCGTTTTTACAATCCTTCTCCTAAAATTGCTTCTAGTACAACG
The DNA here is from genome assembly GCA_030710515.1 of Abscondita cerata. Lineage (NCBI taxonomy): Eukaryota > Metazoa > Arthropoda > Insecta > Coleoptera > Lampyridae > Abscondita > Abscondita cerata. Next base: position 107,320 of record JALBCR010001468.1, on the reverse strand, counting down.
TTGAAAATTGTCGTTGATAGTGGGTCGCCCTATTGTAGCCCAATATTACTTACATATTTATTTGATTGTTGACCTTTGTATGTAACTCTATTGTTTGTATTCCTGAGCGTCATCCTTATCAGCTTTATTAAATCTTCTGATATCTTTAGTTCCCTCATTGCCTTAAAAATTTCTTCTCTTCTAATTTTGTCATATGCATTTTTGAAATCAATAAAGATGGTGTGTAATTGTATATTTTTCTTCCCACATTTTTCATGTATTTGATTAAGTACGAAACTATGGTCTGTTAGTGATTTACCTTTTTTAAAACTTGCTTGGTATTGCCCTATCATGCCGTCTACTTTTGATTTAATTCTTTCATTTATTAAGTGTGCAAAAATTTTGTAAGCTGAGTTTAGGAGAGATATGGGTCTGTAATTTTCTAGGCACAGTGCATTATTTTTTTTGTAAATGGGACAAATTAGTGATTCATGCCATTCATCAGGCATCTCTTTCTTTTCCCATATTTCTAATATGAGCTTATGGATTCTATTTAGTACTGCTTGGTCTGAATATCTCAATAATTCCATTTGAATCTTATCTGTTAATGCATTTTTATTATTCTTCAACTTGCTGAGCACTTTTATAAAATCTTCAAAGTTTGGGAGTGTTACTTGATTTTCTATGCTGGGTTCTTCGTTTCCTTCTTGTGTTTCAATTTCTAAATTTTGATCCCACATTAGTTTTTTAAAACTTTTTGCCCATATTTCTACCATTTGACTTTCCTCTAAATTAAGTTTTCCGGTTTCATCTCTTAAGTCCGTTGATTGGATGTAACCTTTCTTTTCTATCTTTATTTTATTGTAAAAGTTTCTAACGTTCTTTTCTCTATACGCTGTCATTGTTACAACAGGAGTCTAAACCTTAGACTTATATTGATCAATACAAATTCGAAGAACTGGAGAATATCTTTTTAATTTTTTTAACATTGACATTAATTAAACTGACAAATAATAAAAACAATAATTAGAAAACTAGATAAAACTAACACAAATACACTTAACACTTTTAACAGTCATAATATTATTATATAACATTTTTTTTGCTTCTCTTTTCTTTGTTCTACATATGTTATTTGTTGCGTTCCTTTAGCCTTTATATTTTTTCTTTTTAGTTCTTTTGTTTGTTTATTTAACATCTCTAATCTTATATTTTTCCTTTTCTCTACCATTTTCTTACACTCTGTATTGTTTCATTTTGTAATATGTTAACATCTCATTTATTTATTTTAAAATTATTTCTTCTTGTTATGTTCTGGTTTTATTTGTATTACTTTTGCTTTAAGTAACATATGGTCTGAGCCAATATCCGTGCCTCGATCTTACTTTATAAATGCTCTGGGCATGTAATACTAGATGGTCTATTTGGTTTTGCGTTCTCTGGTCAGGGCTTATCCATGTAATTTTATGTATTTTCTTTCGTTGAAGCATCGTACTCTTCACCACCAAATTTCTTGTTGCAGCAAAATTGACTAACAGTTGTCCATTTTTATTTGTTGTCTCGTGAAGACTCTTCTTTCCTGCTACTGTTATATTCCATTCTTCCTTACCTATCTTAGCATTTAGATCATCAAAATGATCTTAACATCAAATTTAGGTATTTTACTTAGGATTTCAGCTCTTCTCTTTCTTTTCTATTTCGGCTTCTTCGGTTGGTGAGTGTTCATTAATCAGAGAGAATTTCCGATATTGGCCTGTAACTCTTAAATAAATAATTTTATTGTTACTACTTTGTAATATACCATCACTGATTTTAAACAGTTTTTAATTAAGAAGCCAGTTTCAAATCTATTCTCCTCCCCTCCTCCATTTAACCATACATAACCAATGTTATATTGTTGTTTACCTTTCATGTTGGTTTCTTGGATAGCAAGTATATCTAGATCATACTTTTTGGCTTCTACTGTTAGCTGTTTTAATTTTCCTACTTTGTTTAACTCTTGAACGTTCCAAGACCCAACATGTAATGCACTTACCTGATTTTTTGTTTTGTAGTTTGTTGTGTTTTATTTTTTCTTATTGATGTCATGTTCTTTGTCTGGGTCGTCAGCTGTAAAAACTGTCCTAGTTGTTTACTTTCAATCCGTTTTTTGATGCATCAGTAAAGTTTTCTATTTTTTCTAGTTTTTCTTTATTGGCATTCCATTTCCACCACATACTGTCGATACAAATTTTTTGGTAGCCAACTTTTGCTCTGTGTCCTTTTTTCCATCTCAATTCTGGCCATATCTCTAAGTTCTTTTTGTAATTTTGCTTCTGTTTGAGTCAGGTCATTTTCTATATAACATGCAGTACCTTTTAATTGATTTTTGGCTCTCATAACTTTTTCTTTTTCTTTCAAGTTGTCCATTTGTACTAAGGTTATCGTTGACTGTTTTCCTTTAATTGGTATTTTTTGTATGCCTTTAATTTTTACATCGACCTTTGGCGTATCAAAAAAAAATTTGTTATCTCAGCTTTACCTTCATTTTTTTTAAATTGGTATCCTTTAATTACTATATATTTTTTCTGATTTCTTTCTACACTTTCCAACTTCATTTCTAGTAATTTTACTGATTCTTTTAGTGATTTGTTTTCCTCTTTTTTGTATTTTCTGTTGATACATTTTCTGGTCACTTCTAATTGCTTTCACATCATTCATCATAATTTTCATCATTTCTCTTAATTCCGGCTCGTCGTTCTTTTTTTCTGGTTTTTCCACGACGAGTTGCTATCTTCGTGGTGTTCTCCCCATCTTTTCTTTTTACCGTTTTCTGTTGACGATTTATCGCTTTCGTATTTATTAGGTGTTTGGTGTATCGGCATTTTATTTACTCGTCACGCACTCACCTTTCTTTTATACTCGCACACTTTTGTTCCCTCGCCAACCTTTACCGGCGTGTTTATCAGCTGATTTTTGTTACGCACTTCTCTTGTCACTACTGCTTTACAACTTAGGAATCTACTTATTTACACTTTTTAAAACGTTTTTTTTTCGCTTTAAAACTTCACTACAGCCTTTTGTTACCTTATGTTATCACTTTTATTTAAGAAATTATAAAAATTCGCTTTAAGTTTGCTTTAATTCACACGCGTGACGGATCTGTGTTAACGGTACGAACGTCGCCACTGTTGAAAAAATTATAGCTTGTCAATTTATTATGCAGGATATTTTAGAAGGTATAGCTATTAGCAGTAAAAAGATACCTACTTTAACGCTCTGTTACTTTCAAGTAACTTCATAACAGAGCGTTAAAGGAGGCGTCGAAGAAAATATAGTGTGTTGTATTTAGAAAAATATAACTTAATGCTGCCACGAGTTTTCGAAACACCCTGTATATAAAAATATTTTTAAAATGTACATCCAAAACCTGTATTAAATGTGACCAATTTTGAAAGTGATATTTTTTTCCCAACAGTGTTATCCTCCAATGTCAGAAGTTTGAGTCATTCAGTATATAGAAATGATCTTCAGAGAACTATTACATAGTGAAAACCAAATGTTTGTGGCTCCCTATAATTTTAATTTAAAATGAACAAAAATTTTATAGAAAAATTGAAGATAACTAATTTTTCACGTAAAATACAATATTTTCCGGTTTTCATAAAATATTTACCGTTTTCGTTAACTTAAACCCTACATATACATACGTATATCGTTTAAAAGCTAAATAAATGTACTATAAATCCATGAAAAACATATAGGGTGATTTATTTAAAAATTTTGAGAAATTGCTTGGTTTGCATTTTGTTTCCGATAATAAAAATATTTAATACTAAACACAGCTAATAATTTAAAAAAAATACCTGTTAAATTAATTCAAGTAATTTATAACAGAGCCTTAAAAAATGTGCAATTTTTACTGATAATTAGCTATCTTTTAAAATACCCTGCACAATAAATTGAGAAACTCTTGACGGGATCTTTTCGAACCTTGAAGAATAAACCGTGGTTTCCATTTAAAAAAAAGTAAGTTTATGCTATCACAACTTTTTGAAACACCTTGTATAATCAAAAATAATTTAAAATGTGTAATCAACAACTGTACAAAATGTATCAAATTTTGAAAGTTATATCTATATTATTAAGTAAGTTATCTATCCTTCGATGTCTGAAGTTTGCGCCTCCCTTTCTGGTACACAAATAATGACGTGCAACCATTGGTTGTTCGAATGGGGTTTACTTTCAGGTATGTACTAAATTGTGTCTGTGATATTGTAACGAATCGTTTTATTTTTCTTTTCGCATTTAGAAGCGCGAGAATTAATAAACAGTCATGAACAAATTACACCTATTATTATTTATTTTACACGTACAGTTACTTTAATTTGTATAAATGCACACAGTTTTCCACACGATTTTATCGTTGTTTGTTTTTGTTATCGCGAAATATTAATAAACACAAACTTCTTTTAGTCTATAATCTGGCTTTGTCACAAATTAATTACCTGGCTTACCTTAGTCGTAATCTCTTAGCTTCTGATATTAAAATCGTTGAGAAACTAGTATCAACAGAGCAGGCTTAGACAAAAGGCAAACGGTATGTCGAATTTATAGTCGGCATGCAGAATGTAAGACGACGATTTGAAGAAAATTTGTACCACTGCATGGAAGTTGGAGGAGCTAATTTCAAGCATTTGTTATAATTTTTTCAATTGCATTATTAAATTGTTACTGCAATATCTATTGTTTTTTTTTAAATGACAAAATCGTATGAAGGCCCTTCTAAGGGTTTTTGTACGGTTGTTCTAGCCGAAAGGCCAAAGGAAACTAGCAACATGTGGGGTTTTTTTAAAAGCATTTTTTGTCGTCTATCCGATTTTGCAAAAAAACTGTGGGTTGCCATTTAAAAAGTTTGATGTGACGTCATTTCCGTTTAAACCAGAGATAATACTGGAGTGCCGACAGGCTGAAAAGATGTCCCCCTCAGAAATAAAATTGACGGCTCTGAGTTTTTTTTTAAATTATCGATGTGGCTGCAATTGTCTCTGTTTCTTCGGCGTTGGCCCACCCTGTATATTGTAGATAGTAAGTTAATTATAGTGGCAATGCCCATGTGTCATGTCATGTAAGTCGTGGCATTAAGTCTCTTATTTATGCATATTACTATTTAAATTAATAAAGTTAGAAGAAAAAGTAAGTACTATAGTCATGACCAAAAAAAAGTGTTTTTAATACACAAACTATGTTATTACCAGTTACTAGTTTTGACTTTTATATAGTAACAATAAAAGTCATCATCACTATACATAGTTTGTGTATTAAAACACTTTTTGTTGGTCATGACTATAAACTTACCTTTTTTCTTTAACACTCAACCAATAATTGAATAATGGATCAATCCTCCCATGAACGATAATAAAGTTAGGGTCGACCCGACGTGTATTACTGTTACTTTAAAACTTTTTGAAAGATAAATCGTTTTCATCAGATAATAATTTTAATTTTTACGTTTAGATGCACTTGGTTTACCATGTTGATCATTGATGCAATGGAAAACCTTAAGTAAATGACTAGTATCCGGTAATTTACCTAAATTTAAGTTACCATAAAACTATCACCAAATTTTTCTGTAGACGACAAAACAAATAATGTAAGAAAATGTAAAGCATACATACACATATATAAAGATTATTTGAGATCACATTTTAAAAATATTTTAGTTGGTATGCAAGATGCTCCTGAAGTGCGTACCTTTTCAAAGTTGGATAATTTTAAATGAGCAAGTCCAAGTGAAACCTTGAAATATGGTTTGCCACCATGGTGATCGTTTCTTATGAAAATTCTACACATCATAGTACGTGCTTTTCTAAGAAATGTGAAGGCTTGTTCCTCAAAATAATGAATAATGGTGCCATAATCGCTGCTCAAAGTCGCCATTTTGAAAAACTTTGTCAACAATTTATTCAGCGTAGGGTCAACATATTGACATGGGATTTTCACTACTGTGCTCTCTGATGAGTTTCTTAGAGGGCTTTTTTAAGTTTGACCCAGGTCATTATAGGGCATCAGATGGACTTTTGGGGTAATGCGCTCAAGCATGATTGCACATAAATCTTACATTATCCCAGATAGTTAAAACCCCAGCTCAATATGTTAACTCTACGCTGAATAAATTGGGGACCAAGTTTTTCAAAATGACCAATTTGAGCTGCGATTACGGCGCAATAATGCGTTTTTTTTTAAACCAAAGTGCTACGCTGTTTAGTTTACTTTATAGTGTTCAACTGAACTATTATTTTTGCAATATCGATCACAAGTGGCAACTCGTATGGTCCAAATTTCAAGGTTTCACTTGGACTTACTCAAATAGATTAGCCTATATTTATTCCACATCTTAAAAATGTTTATATTTTATGTTCTTATTTACCTTCTGTTATATTTACAAGCTTAATTAATATTACTACAATAATAATATTTAACCTACTTTTAGTAGTAAGTATCAGCCATATGCATAGTCATATTTAGTAGAGAAATAGTAGCTACTTTGTCATTACTATGGTAATTGCTATACATAGTTGTTATTTAGGAGCTACTTTCGCTAGTAGCTACTTTTATTTAGTAGGATAAAAAGTACCGCCAATAGTACAATTTTCTGACTACTTTCACGTTAGTAACGTTTAATAGGTGTTTTGCCACCGATGGTTGATTTCCACCTACTAGAAAGAGTGAATGTAAACAGGCACCAAAAATATATATGAAGCATATAAATCCGTAATATGGTAATGACCAGTTCAAGAATAGATACCGTATACGAAAGGAGACTGCCCCGTATTTTATAGTATCGATTAGGGATCAGTTGGAGACTATTCTGGTCGTCGTGGGAGACCTGTGTTTCCCCGAAATTCAGCTTTTACTCACTGTCAGATATGTATTCAAAGGGGCATATAAAGTAGGAGCAGTATCATTTCTTTGATGACAAAATCATATTTCCATGACTCAGTTTATATTTAATATATTAAAATATTTGCTTCATTGCCTACATTTTCATAGGAATCTATTCATTCATACGAGGAATTTCTCTCATGAAATCTTCAACTTTTATAGAGTCATGTATTTTCCTTCATGCAACTTCCCTTGATTTATTTGAAATTCCAATTTTTTTTATTTTTAATGTTTTGATGAGATTTTTTTATATTTAAATTAGGGCTAGAAATATTTTCTTAGATGCCCCAGTTTTCTGACGACATCATTTGATTGTATGCAAGATCATGAATTTTTCTAATTCAAAATGAAATATATGCTCTCAACTTAATTGTATTTTATAAAAAAATCAAGATAGCAAAAGTCATTAATCAAACTCTTGACATAATTAGCGAAGTTGCAGATAAATTCTTACTATTTTTTCTATTTACTAGTAAGCGTTAGTAGCCACTAAACTAGACACTATGCATTACTTGAGATAGTTGCTAGAAACTAGGTAACTAGTAGTTAGTAGGTTTAAAGTAGCTACTCTCCTGAACGACTATGCATACGGCTCTATGACTATTATTTATGATTAAAATTATGATAAAATATTTAATTTATTATAAAATGTAATGTGGATAATGGGTCGGCGAAATAATTTGATGTACTATTTTCAATTTAGTTTAGTTTCAAAATAAAATGCAATCCAATTTAAATTTACACTTGTTATTAGTATTACTTTTATATAAAAATGGTTAACATTTGACTGACAATCGATTGACTAACCATACCTCTATCGTTGTTTTTAGTTATTTTCTGAACAATGTTGAGCCTTCTAGAGGAGTGCATAATGGCTTTCAGACAAACACCTAAGTTTATAAGCAAAATGTGTGTCTTACGACATCTCGTGTAAAAGCATTGACACGTATGATTAGTATAAACTAAGAAAATGCCAACAGTTAATTGTAACGACATGTGTGCGTTTAACGTGCATATCGCTATCTAAGCAACAGCTTTAATGCTTGAAACGCACGTGTGTCGATAAAGCCAAGTAAAAACTTGTACAGAAGCATAACACGCAACGAAAGAACACCTGATGCCGCATTTCGCTCTTATTATGAGCTCATCAGAGGTGTATACTTAAGTGCGGTATACAACTGTACAAGACGACGGTTGGTCTTTTAAACTCTCGTGGAGCAATGAACATAAGCAAAACGACACACGTGCGTTTCAAGCATTAAAGCTGTTGCTTAGATAGCGATATGCACGTTAAACGCACACATGTCGTTACAATTAACTGTTACCTAAGTTTATGTTCAGCCCACGTTTCGACTGGATTAGTCCAGTCTTTGTCAAGTATGTATTGTTAAAGACATAATTAAAATCGATACAATCCAGTCAAAATGTTGACTGAATACAAACTTACGGTGTTTGCCTGAAAGCCCCTTACTTTCCTCTAGAAAACTCAACCTAAGTAGAAAATAACTAAAAAAAAATTAATAGTAAGGAGTTTACAATCAATTAAGATTCTATCGTTACCATAAAAGCTTATACTAAAGTTCTAAGAATAGTTTATTTTAACAAATTATGTTACAAACATTTTAACACAAGTGATACAATTTTATTGTTACAAAAAAACACAAAGTAACTGTTTAGCACAAACACCATTAATACTTGTTGAAGTTTTTACTATCTAAATCCGTATAGTGGTTAAAGTGGTTACGTTCTGTATTATTTTCAATTATTTAAATTACACGTCCCACTGCACGCTTTTGTATTTTTCTTTATTATTATTATTGTTTGCCTCCCAAAACTACCAAACCGGTCACCGATCTTTATTATTTAGTTTATGGCGAAATTTAATTTAATTACGGGTACTAGTGGAGTAGATAACACTTTGAGATAGTAGTTGTTCACTCTAGCGAAATACTGCTTGAACTTTACTGATCTAACTTTTGTTGCTTTTAGTAAAGGTCTTGTCCTTCAGTTTGTATTGTAATCTGACAACCATCTAAAAGAGCAATTCTGCTTTGTTTGTATAGTAGATGCACTATTGTTTTTAATCATTTAGTTATATTGAGTACACATTTATAAAATTTTCTATTTTGCAAGGAATCCATTTCCTAATTAAAAATTATTTCGAGAAAGTTATTCTGTTAGCTAATAATACCTACGGATAAGGGTAGTGTAACACGAATGACAATTTATAACCCAGTTTCATTCAGAATGCTAAAAACTTTTGTTGGCACCCATCATACGACACTCTGAATTCTATTTCAAAATTTTATTAAAATACTTGCCATTCTTGTGACTCAAATATTATTTGATGCGTAATTTTTTACGCATTTATTTAAAAACCACTGGTTACACGATCATCAACGTCCTTCAGTTGTCACTCGAGAAGAAAGCAAAACTTTTCGATGGCAACATGCCAAAGGTTTTAATAATTTATTTCCATCTATTTTTGACAGCATTCATCAACAAAATTCTTCTCCTTTGTTTAATGTGAGTTATGTTGTTGCACGTAGCTACTATTTCGTATTGATTTTCAGAACTACAACACATATTGGGTTATACAATAGGTGCCACCAAAGGCATGTCAAGAGAAAATACAAACGACTATGTGGCATTGATGTCAAGAAAAAGGAAATTTTAAACTACGGTTTATGTCAAAAAAAACATTAATTTGGAGAATATTATATTAAAAGCCATTTATTCAATTAATTTAGTTTGTGCCAGATACATCGATTTTTAATAAATTTTATAAAACAATATAAATCGTGCGCTTCCTCAACAAAATCAATAAGTTGTGCCAGTAATAACTTTAGGTAACTAACTATTAAAAGCAAAACTAAAAAGTTTCGTAATTGTGTTTGCAATGTCGAATTATTGGGAACGTCAATCTGTACGCAAAATTAGATTACGCTACCAGAGTAGATGCACCTCAATAAATCCTTTTTAATCTAAATGTGAATTTCAATGCATTAATGAAAACGTAAATGTTGTTTATATTTATCTTCTCTTTCCAAACGTAAAATTTCGTATGGAAAATTTTAAGTCGCATCTGTTACGCAAAAGGAAATAAAATTTATTCTACCCACGCAAATGCTCTTACGATTTTAGGAAATCGATATTAAGGAAGAGACGCAGTTCGTGTTAACCCTTAGGTTTAAAACAAAGCAAAAATGTTCCTTACGTTTCGTAACTTTTAGAGGATGTCACCTTGTCCCACGAACGTTTTTTAGTAATAAATAATGTACACATATTGCCTTGACAGTTGATAGAAAAAAAAATTAAAAACTCTATTTTGTTATTTCAATTAAGCTACTCAATATATTATATAATAACAACTTTATTAACTTTTACACAATAATACTTATTGCATAGAAAGAGAGCCCAAAATTGTGCTGTCAATTTCCTTATACTAAGACCATTAATTTTTTGTGTTATAAATTTTTTCGTAATTATCCGGGAGGGTCTTGATGACCAGGTCCGAAACGAAAGTGGTGATTCTCAGGAACAACATGTTTTCTTGTTGACCATGGAATACTGTAAGGTACTGATCACCTTCCATATTTTATATTTGTATTTAAAGCGCCTAAAAACACACGAAAAGGCTCTAACAAAAATTGACGTACGTTTTAACGTTTTTTTTTTTGACACCATACGAATAAATAAATGAAATAAATGTTTTTGTGTTGGTAGGCTAATCTAGCTTGGTTCGACTATTTTGCTCAGGTAGTAAAATATGGCACAAGAGTAACTTGTCGCCAATACTTTCTACAATCATTGGCAAAGTTATTAGTTTACTAACATCATAATTTGTTTTATTTTGTATGGAAAAAACTGTATTTCTGACATGAAATAAGTAAGGAAAAGTAGTTACATTTTAATCATTGACTATACCAAACAACATTGCGGCTATTTATTTGTCATTTAAGAGGAATACATACTAACTTACTTTACAACAAAATAAGAAAAAATCAAGTGTGACAACTTAAACAACTAAACAAGTTCATTTGTTTCTATGTCTTACTATATAATAAATGATAACCGGCTTGTCAAGATTTTGTATTTCAAACATATGTGACATATTGACGGTGAGTTTACTTTTTTATAAATGGAATTGTTTGTTATTGTTATTTGCCTTTTTTTTAATTCTGTAAAATCCAATTTGGGCTTTCCACCATCACAACCTGAAGCCACATTAGAAATAATTGAAAAGTAATTTTTTCTCACTCCTACACGTGAACCCTGTGTGATGGTAAATTGTCCACTTTAAGAAATAAATTAATGCTTTTCCCGATCATTTCTTTTTGTCAAGAAGTATCGATTTTAACATAATGCTTATTTCAACATTATTTACGTTTTTCTCTAATCGACATATACTAACGCGTCTACAAGCAACCTCTCTCTAACACACACTACGCAGCTCTTTTGACTCGTTGGAAACGGCATCGGGTCGCGATAAACCGCCGACGATAACGATTGCGACATCCTAGCGTCGATTCAAAGGTGCCGTACGCGGGGAAGAAGCGAGTATCTGACGGCGTCAATTTTTTTTATAATTTCCGACGAGAAACGGCCTAAAAGGCGGATAAAAAATTTTGATTTCCGTTTTGATTTTTCGCAACTCGATTAGCTTCCTATTCGAAAATAATTCCAATTTTATCGCGGTTCTTTACAAATATCATCATTTTACACGAGAATTTAAAAAAACGTGTTCAAATCGAACGCCTTCGAGAAGTACGAATGTTTGTGGAAAACTTTCACACTAACAAAACGGGTCGCAATTTTTGAAAAATTTTTTTGACGTCCGATACAGATCGAAAAGATAAACGAGGTAAATTTTTTTGGAACGCAAGGTACGTCGACGAGCCGAGTAACTCCCAAAAATCTAAACAAATCCACCCCTAACTTTAAGGGCGATTATGGAACTTATCGAAAGAGCGCGGGTTTTAGAGTACACGCTAGACTTTCCCCTTTAAAACCATTCTTAAACAAAAAACATAGATTTTACGACAAGGTCCTAAGATTTTACGAATAAACTCAAAAAAATTGTCAAAGTCGCCGTAAACCGGCTAAAAAGACTGGTCACGCGACAACATCGATTTTTAATTCCAAAAGGGAAACGGTCTAAAAGATTGCCGGAACGCAAAAAACGAAAATTTTACTTTCGATTTCGGTTTTTGCATTTTACGGCTACGATTCAAAAATAATTTATTGCGGCAATTTGTAGCTATCATCGTTTTACGTGAGAACTAAAAAAAACACGTTTGAATCGAACGCTTTCGAAAGCTACGGGAGTTTCTTGAATAATTTTTGAACTAATTATCAAAATTTTCGAAAAATGTTTTCGACGTCCGATGGCAATCAAAAACGAAATGAATTTTTTGGAACTCGAGGTACGTCGGCGACCACCAAAAAAACGAAAAAAAATGTCACCACTAACTTTAAGGCATTATATCTCCGGAATTTTACGACATATCAAAAAAACAGGCCGCCTAGGGCACAATTTTCAGTTTTCTCGTTAAAACCGCATCAAAACGAAAAACGTAGCTTTTACGATAACTCCTACGAAGTACACAACGTATTTTTAAAAAATATTAAAATATGGTTTAAAATTCACAGGGTAAACTTTAAGGGCTTATGATTTGCAAACCGTTAAAGATACGCAAAAACCTATCAAGATAAGCAACCTAACAATAGTTTCTTTCTTATGGGTCCGTAGAATTGTACGGGAAAAGAAACTTATAAAAATTCTCAAGTGACGCGAGAAAATTCGAAAATAGTTAAAAAAATGTACTTATTTAAACCTATATATTTTTATTTTCATATGCTTCTAATTTAGCAAATTTTTGAATGGCCTACTCTAAATAGTAACTTATCTTCTATTAACGCCTTTTGGCGCGTGAACACCAGCGTATGCTATTTTGCTATCTTTACAAACAATTTTTTTTGACCTCCTGAACTGTAAAACACATTTTTCAGTTGTTCATTCTTGTCTTGAAACTTGATTTTTACACACAATGCGGTAAAGTAGTGGGTGATTTATCTGCTGTTTGGGAACGTTTTAAAAATAAACTAAGTGTAAAATCCGAGAAATTGATTTTAAAAAAATTACTTTACATCATACTTGACACGATAATGTACAGAATAAAAGCGCATTTAATTTTTTTATTGATGGTGGTATTGATGGCGCTATCTATATGTTAGTTAAACAAATGAACTGACACATATTAGGTGGTGTATGTCAAAATGGTTCAAAGTTCGTAAATTCAACACTAGGGAGCGTAACTGCTATGAAGAAACACAAAGTTGATGCTATCTCGGAAAGTTGATCGGTGAGCCATAACTTTTAAAACATCATTTAATAACTTGTGTGTTACGGTAAAAATTTTTCTTTATGACATTTTTTCGTATCTATTATAATAAGGTAGGGAAAGACTAATGCATTTTTCGATGTTTACATTTTAATATCTCCTAAACCATTCAACCTATTGGAAAAGGCATTGTATGTTTGTTTAATAGAAAATGGCATCGCGATATCTACATATGTTCTCGATTTAGAGAAAAGAATGTTAAAAACTCGAACACCTCAATTGAATCAATTTGCCTTAGCGAGAAAAACAAATCACTACAATAGTTTAAAAACTAGTTTTTGTTTAAAGAGTAATGATAACATTTTTCATTTTCCAAAAATAAGGTAAGCAGCAGTGGAAGATTTCAGAAAGGGTTCAAATGCTGCTTACCTTCTTGGCAAATGGAAATATAATTAAAAACAAGGAGATAAATAAACCGATCTACCTATACTTAGCAATAATAAAATCTAATACCAACTATAACACAGCTCTACAAAAAAAAAAAAATTTTGTTGCCCTGGATATCTTAGCAAATTTTGATGTTTTCAAGTGCCCAGATTACGAATTTATTCATGAAATTATTGGATGTGCTCTTGTTTTCATGATTATATTGCATATCTTATATTTTGATCAATTATCGGCTTGATTGCAATAAAAAAAATTTTCCAGCTATGATTAGGGTTCTGCGCACCTTTTTCGCGCATACAAATATCACGTGATCCCCGCGCTTAGGCCCATATCCAGCAGAACAGCTGATCTCAGTTATTCGACATATTGAAGTACTTAGACGTGCATCTGTATAAGTTGCCGTGTGTCAATACTTTGTTTCGTTTACTGAATTTTCATTCTAATATATTTTTCTTGTCTTTTAAAACATGAGTTCATCACGAAGAAAGTGTAAATATAGTACTGATTTGTTTTGTTATATTTGTGGGGTTTATATAACGAAAAACGAAAGAGAAATATCACAGACTTCGTCAAGGAGACTTATGCCGAATATTTCGGTTTTAAAATGGATAAATTAGATAAGGCATGGGTTCCTCATAAAGTCTGTAAGTCTTGTGTTGAGTCTTTACGGTTGTGGAGGAAAGGAGAACGTGCTGGATTAGATTTTGGTATTCCTATGATCTGGATGGAGCCTAAAAATCATTTCGATGATTGTTACTTTTGCGTAGTAGATGCGAAAGGTTTTAATCGAAACCAAACGTGGAAATATCCAGATTTACAGTCTACAAAATGTCCTGTTTTACACAATGAAAATCTTCAGCGGCCTATATACGTTTCAAAAGTAATTCGGATACCCTCAGAAACAATGATGTTGCCAAATTCACAGAAATCTGTACAGTCTACCAGTGGAAGTGAATGGGAGGGTGAAACATCTACGCCAAAGTTATTTTCTCAAAATGAACTCAGTGATTTAATACGTGATCTGAATTTATCAAAAAAGGATCGGAACTGTTAGCTTCAAGATTGAAAGAAAGAAATTTATTAGCACCGATGGTAACAATTACCACATATAGAACACGCGAAAGTGAGTTACTACAATACTTTAGTGAAAATGAGGAACTAGTGTACTGTAATGATGTCGCGAAGCTGCTTCTGGATATGGGCTCAAAGGAATACAAACCTACTGAGTGGCGCCTATTTATTGACAGTTGTAAAAGAAGTTTAAAATGCGTCTTACTGCACAATGGAAATAAATATGCATCAAAATTAGTTATTAGAAAAACATTAATTACTCAGAGCATCAATGGTCGATCTGCGTGGATTTCAAAATGGTTAATTTTTACTCGGTCAACAAAGTGGATACACGAAATACCCTTGCTTCATTTGCATGTGGGACAGTAGAGCAAAGCAACTTCATTGGAAACAAGATGTTTGGCCTGTAAGAAATTCTTTAACGGTCGGTCGGCAGAGACAAAATCATACTTCCACCATTACATATCAAGTTAGGAATGATGAAGCAATTTGTAAAGCGTTGGACAAGGAAGGAGATTGTTTCAATTACATTTGTAGAAAATTTCCGAAGCTTAGTATGGAAAAGTTGAAAGGTGGAATATTTGATGGTCCTCAAATACGGCAATTGATGAAAGATACAGATTTTATCAAAGCTATGACTATTCCGGAAAGTGAAGCTTGGAAAAGTTTCGTGTTGGTAGTTGAAAATTTCCTAGGTAACCATAAAGCACCAAATTATGAAGAAATTGTGCGAAGTATGCTGACAAACTTTCAGACTCTTGGAGCAAATATGAGTATCAAGTTACACTATCTCCGCAATCATCTGGACAAATTTCCGGATAATCTAGGAAATTATAGTGAGGAACAGGGAGAGCAGTTCCACCAGGATCTAAAAGTGATGGAAGAAAGGTATCAGGGTCGATGGGATAGCCACATGATGGCAGATTACTGCTGGTCCTTAAAAGAGATTGTCCGCTGGAAAATTATAAAAGAAAAGCTCTTAAAAGGCGTTTTATAGAAATATAACCTGTTTTCGACATTTTTCTTTCCTTTTACTCGATGTAAAATCCCTTATTTATCAAAACATAACTGACGTTATTAATATATATGTTATTTTGTTTTAAGTTTTCTGATTCTTGTAACGCAAAATAAAAATAAATTTTTTAAATAAACCAGAGCAAATCTTACAAAATCATCGATATTTTCATGAATCGTGAGCATAAATATATCCAAAATCGATCTTATATCCTGGGCAACAAAACCACTGTAGACCAGTGTAATTTATAAATTCAGCAACTGTTTTTTGGCAATAATACAATTTAAATCTAAACTTAAATTATTTAATTAACTTAAATGATCATAAACCTGAAAATAGCCACAACGTGCAATGCATATTTCGTCACCCACCCCTCCACACAAGCTCTGCACACGGGGTGTGCGCAATTAATAGACAGATATATTTCTTAGTTTTTAGCAGTTATGATTAAATATGTACTTATTTATGAAAAAATGTTTGTTTAATTGATGTGTAACAAATAAACATTTATTATTATGTATTATTATTAACAAAAACAGTATTTTTATTGTATACACAGTTTGGAATCTTTTCGTTTTTTGTGTAGAAATGGAAGAGGTTAAAGTAATGGTAATTAGATGATATACTAATAGATAATTGAGAATCATTATATTCAGTTTCTTATTTTCAATAAAGGCAAGAAATTGTGCACCAAATTTTTTATTGATCATTCAAAGGTCACTTTTAAATTTCATGTTTATTTGTATCGAATCTACATTTTCTAAGTTAAGAAAATCCAATTTATAGGTTTATTAGAATTTGCTATGCTCGAAAGCTATATATAATAAAATTTGAATAAGAATCGTATTTATATATGCAGTGCTTATTCCACGACCCTTTTGCGGTGATAAATTAGTTTAAAGGACGTTGATCTGTTGTAGTATAACTTTCTTATTGTAGGTATAGATGTTGTCGGTTGCAAGTATGTATGAAATTCAATTTGGTTATTTTAGGGTTTTCTTTCTTATTTTTTATTGTAATCGTCTATCAAATGAAATGTTTTGTTGTATGTAAATTAAAGCCATTTTATATTTTGATAGATGATTTCTTTGTTGCGATCTTTTCTATTATGTAGAATACAAACTGAGTTGTCCTATTTTCTTTAGTTTATGAGTAACGTATGTTCTCACAAAATTGCTAGGTAGTTGAAATAAATTTAAGAAATAATGACAAGATTGCCTTATTTTTAGATAGATAATAAGATTGAATAATAATATTATTAAAAATATTTGTCTTTCTTCATAATTAATTTGTTGTTATTAGCGACTGCTGATGGGGTAACATCGTTAAGCTAATTGTATTTACAAAAAGGATACAAGAATAAAAAATTATAACATATAAAGTAATATTTAGAAAAGATTCATTTTTAAAATCTTTTAAAATGTTAGTCTACTTAGTGTATTACAATAATTTCCAAATAAGCAGTAAATTATTACCTGAAACCTAAATTCTTGCACTTTATTGAAAGTAGAAAAAAAATTAATTTTTTTAACTGTAAAATCCAAGATGGCACATATTTAAACAAACAAAGATACTAGCTCTGTCTCGAAAACCATGGAATTATTTTTTTTTCTAGCATAAATACTGATGTTGTCAGACATTTTTTTGAAAAAGAGGAAAAATGCTATTTAATGCAATAATAATCCAATATAGCGTCCATTATTAATCTCAAAATATGAAAAAAACTTATTTGTTTTATTTTTATTGTAAAGTTCTTAAAACAGTACCCCTAGAATATGTAAACCATAACAAACCATGTACGCATTATTAAATGCGAGGTCTTATGACAAAAAAAATTATTTTTTGGTCGCAGTCATTTGTCGTCAAAAACTTTTTTAAATTGCTCAATATATTTTCCCCTAAACATTTACTAGGGCCACGTTATGAAAATTTTGAAGAAAATTCAAAAAACTAATTTGATCTAGTAAGCCGTTATATCAAAACCGAATCAAAACTTTTATAGAAAAAAAAAGAATATCAAAAAAGCTATAAAAATTGAGGTCGGAGTCATTGTTAAAACAAAAAAGTCTTCCGGGATTGGAACGTGTCGCCATCTATCGTTCACCAAGCTAGATTTTAAACTGAAAAAAGACTTTTTTTCAGTCTAAAATTTGGCTTAGTTGATAAGTTGATTACCTGACTTTTAATAGTCTACTTTGAACTTTCTTTTGTTTGTTTCAAGTTTCTAGTCCTAATGAAGACTTTTACGATAGGTGGCGAAACGTCGGCTTACCTTTACAACAAGGTCCAATCCGGGAATATGTTTTTGTTTTAATACCAAATAAGCTTAAAACAACTGCATTATCTATTTGACGTGTCAAAGGGCCATAAGAAATTTAGTTTGCTTACTGTTAATTACTTGTTATTGCAACAAATGCGGAATAAACAATAAAATTTGTAACAGTATTCAAGCTTGTTTCCATTTGTCGCAAATTCCACATCAGTTTTGATGAAATCGCCTACTAGATCAAATTAATTTTTTTGGATTTTTTACAAAATGTTCATGTCATGGTTCTAATAAATCTTTAGATAGATAAAAAGTTTGCCAACAAATTGTCGATGACGTCTCAACAAACAAACGACTGCGTATAAAAAATAATGTTTTAAATTTAATTTAATTTAATAATGTATATAGGTTAATTAGAGTTATAACACTACTGAAGTACTCTTAGGTGCATTTTGTTGAACAGACGATACAAGGTGATCAAGATAAAAGTTATACACTAAACTTGCCTTTTTTTAATGACATCCCTCATATCGAAGTTCACATTTGAATTAACGTTAAGCACCTATAGTACTATAAACTTGTACCGATTTATTAGTAATTTTGTCTTAAAAACAAATAAACTTTAAGAGAGTATTTGAGTTAACTTGACAACATTTTAGTTAATTTACATCAATTGCGCCAATTTATTGTACGCTTCTAAACTGTGGAATCACTTTGAAATTTTTTTTCTTGAGTAAGTAACATCAGAAATACATCATCTCCCCCGGAATGTATAACGCCCAGATGATTCTGTGTTTGCATATGAACTTCCCAAAGTGGCCGATAGGTGGCGATATGTGTTACATTATTATAATATTTTAGTTTCCTGTTATTCTCACACCTAACACTCAATTTAAAATTAAAGATTAATTAAAACTTAATAGTATATCCTAGTAATATTTATACAAATAAAATATTAAAAACTTAAAAAAAATCTATTTTTTAAATTATTGCGTCGTGTGGTATTACCGCGTGCAGTCATCTTTGATGAAATATAATCGATTCTGAATCGATATCCATCACGACACTGTAATCGCGATATTCAATCAATGACGAACTAGAAAGCCAACGCATAACGCCATCTATCGGAGACTGAAGGAAACACTAACATGTATACAGAATCTACTGCTTGTATCATGGGAAGTTCTACATTCCGGGGGAGATGATGTATTTCTGGTAACATATTCGGTACTCTACTTTTTGAGTCAGTTAACTGGAGAACATTCAATTTTAAAGGCATCGACGTTACTATGCCACCATGCGGGCGTTGCGTGTTCGTCTCTGTGAGATGTTTATTGCAGAATTCTTCCTCATTAGACAGTTGAATAGGATAATAGATACTTTCAGCCAACCCAAATTCAGTTAAAAGTTATCTAATTCGTCTATGGATAATAACGTGGTGCATAAAACATTAGTGTTTAAAAGGTCATTAGAAGAAGCATAATCTGGAAATCGAAGGTATTACTCAGCATCATAGCTCATAATAACTCTTTAAGATCCTATCTGTATCTTTGTGACAACATCCAGCTTAAAAATTCGAGAGTTTATTCCAAATATGATTGTAACTGTTACACTTGACTTAAGACCAATATAATCACAAATTTAATGGTTATAAAATTTGACTGTCTGGATGAATCTAGAACACATCTTGTTACATACCAAGTGTTGTTTGGAGCCTTGACTTTGAGAAGGGTGCTCGACAGAAATATTGGGCTACAATTAACGCTGACGCATGTAAGTGATGTTGAGGCCTAAGTTCACAAGAAGGAGTTCTGGTATCAACAGGAAAAACTGTATTTGAATTTATTGATGTGCTAACATTAAGTTTTTGTGTTAGGTTTGTTATTGAAGCTTGGAGGCCATTCTGTGTTCTTTAACAATATTTACTGGAGATAAGCACATTTTATTAGAAATTTACTTTAGACAGTTTTTTTCAAATTTTAAAGTGATTGGTAGTCTTTGCGTTACTCAATATCCTAAAAATTTAGGACATTTTAATCAATTGTCGTAATTTATTTGTGTTTCCAAGAATATACCGTGTGTCCCACAAAAAGTTGGCATAGGCGTTTTCTAAGCTAAATTCAAAATTAATGAATATCTTTTTTCTGCTGAGCACAATATAGCAACATATTGTATTAGATAAATAAATGAGATCAAATTTTATGTGTGTGCAATTTTTATAATGATTTACGCCAAAAATCTAGTTTTTTTTTAATAAATAAAGTTATTTTCGATGTTATTATTAAAACTATTTTTATAAAATTTTATAATCTTTTTTCAAAATTTTAAATTCTCTTTACAAAATTGTATTATAATGATAATACAGTTAATAAAAACAAATATTGCAATCGGAATCGAACCCTAGTTAGAAAGCGGAAAAATATTACCAGACTACAAATTAATCAATTCGTTCACGAAAGCCACTTAATAAATAAAATTCCATTCAGTTAATAAATAAAAACTCACCGAAAATAACTGATTTTTTTAGTAAAGTATACTTTAAATACTAATTATTGTCACATCAATTTGCTTTATTTTATCTATCCAGCATAATATGTTTTTATATTGTGTTTAAATTGTGCCAGAAGAAAGATATTCGTAAATTTTTAATTTAACATAGTAAATACTTATGCCAACTTATCCTTCGGACACATTGTATAATTATTTTTTGTTAAAAATAATAAATTTTCAATTAAAAAATAAACCATCTAAGAAAGTACAATTTCACTAGACTACGACTAGCAAATATTTATAAAACTTAAATAATGATTAAAATGGGATTTACATACCACACGCTGATTACTGTTTGTTATCAAATATTGTCTTACATTGGATTTTGAGATTTAAATGTAGCGCTAGCTTTGTTGTTGCAAGTAATTTGTTATGTGTTTTTAACATTTTCCCTTCCTTCCTGATTTTCACTATTCTTTAATTTTTTTCTACGATCGCCTGTAAAGTACTAACTTCATACATCAATATTTATTTATTAAGTTATTATGCTACGTTGGTTATTGTTTATATTTTGATAACCACTTTACACAATTCTATTGTGTATGAAAGAGGTTCTTCTATGCGCTCAGAATACAAATTCAATTTAATAAGGAATGCAAAATATATTCCGCATTTACTACATTGTAATATAAATTCAATTTCTATAAAATGAATAAAAGAAAATGTAATATGAAGTATTATGCGGATTGACATTTTTGTATTTTAGTTTTTGTATAAAAAATTGGGAAATGTTTGTCTGGATCTTATTGTATGTCCCAATATTAAAATGTCAATTTATCTCAAAAAACCTGGTGTTACAACTTATACGCGAGTTAGATACTAGGCGTTTTTTCTTAGGTTTGAATATTCAATTAAATCGCAAAACTCCGAAGGAGTTTCATTTGCAGCATAGCTCTTCTAACTCTGATAATAATATAGATTTTAATATCACTGCATAACTAACATAAATGTTAAAATACGTGATCGAATATTATAACTACGCCAAAAAATATTGTTAAAAAAATCGGTGTTAAAATTAATAGTCTATAGCGGTTTTTGGAATACCACCTTGTGCCCACAAATGGTATCTTTTGGTAAAAAATTTTTTAATTTTAGTTTAGCAAAAAATATCATTCTTGATAAAAAGTTTTTCTTGTTTTGAAGTCCCATAAAATAAAATAAAATTCAAGTTTTTCAAAATCTATCTCATTTCATAGTCAGTTTTAAGAAAAACAAAGTTTGAAAATAATGTATTAATCTAGTGAGTGACGTTTATGATGTACCAAGTAGCTGTCAAAAAATAATTTTCAAATTGTCATTTTTGTTTAGTGTTAGTTTTTCTTACATTATTACTCTGTATTGTTATTTTTGATAATGATTATAACTATTTGAAAAACTTGAATTTTATTTTATGGGGTTTCAGAACAAGCAAAAATTTTTATCAAGAATGACATTTTTCTCTAAAACTAAAATATCAACATGTATTCCAAAAACCACTACTAATTTAAACTGGATACCGATTTTTTAAACAATATTTTTTGGCGTTATTGTAATATTCGATCACGTATTTTAATATTTATGTTAGTTATGCAGTGATATTGGAAAATATCGTATTATCAGAGTTAGAGGAACTATGCTGATTAATGAAACCTCATTCGTGGACACACTGTGTAATCTCATAAACCCCCAAAATATAATAGTTATACAGGGTCATTAATGGTCGATGGTACGTTAGACGTTTATGAAAAAGGGGGCATAAGAGTAATCTGAAAATTTGGATATTGCTATAAATAGACACTTTCTGAAAAAATGTTTATTGTGTCGGTGTTGCCGCTTCTACTCAAAAGTAATAACAACTTGTTAATTTTAAATAAAACACCCTATATATTATTCAATTTTTAGAATCGAAATTTCTTACTGATATTTTTTTTTGAATAGTTTTCTATACCTATCTACACCGGTTTTCAAGACAATAATTATTTTAGGTTATTATTTTTCAAATTATGATCCCACCAAAAATTTAAATACAGTGTGTCCAAAATTCGATGCTCACCATTGGTATTTTGGAAACGGTAAGAGTTACAGATTCGGTTAAATGGAACAATATGGAGGTATTTATCTTACCTCTTCAGACCTTCTCTTGTTTTTCCAAAGAAATGCGTTGCCTACTAGATATTGCAAAAAAGTGAAAATCGGCATTTTCTTTAAACTTGCGTAGAATCCACACTATTTATCCTATCAAAAATATGTAAATATAAAAGTTGTAGACATTTAGATATTGAATAATATGCGTCATTAAAATATTTTTTGCTTGCATCAGTAGCGAAATATGACCCAAAGTTGCATTTTTTAAATGGAAATGATAATTTATTTTTATACAGTTGAATTACTTGATTTTTTCCTTTTCAACGATATAAGGTTCGAGCTATTTATCTTGTGTACTTTAGAAGATATAAAGAAAAATCATTTTTGAGGCAGATTTATAATGTTACCAAGTTGCAATAATAACAAAAACATAACGGGTGGATAACATCGTAAAACGAATGAGTTTTCCTATAAAAGATTCTCAATAGTGCGGCCATTGACTTCTAAACATTTTGTATAGCGTTTTTCAATATTTATTCGGCAATTCATTAATTGACGGACGCTAACTGAATTAAAGGCCTGCATGACGCTCTGCTGCAAATCATTAACGTTCTCATAATTGACAACGTATACTAAATTTTTATGTGTCCCCACAGGAAAAATCTAGTATGGACAAATCTGGTGATCGCGCAGGCCAACGTATGGGACCGTTTGTTCCAATCCAACGGTTTCCAAATCTTGCTGATAAATATTCAGTGACGATCCTGGAATTATGGGCCGGGGCGCCGTCTTGCTGAAACAAAATACTTCTTTCTTCTTGAATAGGTAGCTCGTCCAATGCATCTTCGACTTCGGCTTGCAGCAGTTGAAGATATCTAGTCGAATTAAGCGTTTGATTATAAATAAATGGACCTATCAAACGATTTCCCAAAATACCGCACCACACGTTAAATCCGAATCGTTCTTGGAAACGCGATTCTCGAACTATTTTCGGATTTTCATTATTCCAATAATGATAATTATGCCGATTGTAAATGCCGTTGTTTGTGAATCTACTTTCATCGCTCCAAAGAATTTTTTAGAAAAAGAATTATCGTTTGTAACTTCATCCAGGTACCATCTACAAAATGTAACTCTTCGAGCATAATCATTCTCTTTGATATGATGGCATATCATTGGCTTATAAGGATGAAATTTCTTCTTTTTAAAACATAATGTACTGAACTTCTTGCCATACCACTGTCATTCGAAATTTTTCTTACTGAAACGGAAGGCTCAACATTAACAGCGGCTAGAACAGCTATTTCAGCATCCTCATTGTCTTTTTGATAGGTTGTAGGACGAATGGCGGTGAAGGATCCACCTTGTCGAAGATTTTGCTCGAGTCGGGAAAACAAAGTTCTGTGAGGTTGCCTTCTTTCGGGGTATAAGTTGTGATATTCATTTGCTGCCGCAGTTGAATTACGATGGCATCTTATGTAGACAACAAACATGTCCGTTTTTTCATGGTTTGAAAACTGCATCATCAATTTTGAATATGAATAGCTTACTACAACAACTACAAGTTCTGACACGATACTACTGTAACAATATTATTGACAGATTTGATGTGCAGTTGTTTGTTTCTTAAAAATTTGCAATCATGGATAGTGTGATGTGCTTTAAAATACATCTACAGATCTCAAAAACGATTTTTCTTTATATCTTCTAAAGTACACAAGATAAATAGCTCGAACCTTATATCGTTGAAAAGGAAAAAAATCAAGTAATTCAACTGTATAAAAATAAATTATCATTTCCATTTAAAAAATGCAACTTTGGGTCATATTTCGCTACTGATGCAAGCAAAAAATATTTTAATGACGCATATTATTCAATATCTAAATGTCTACAACTTTTATATTTACATATTTTTGATAGGATAAATAGTGTGGATTCTACGCAAGTTTAAAGAAAATGCCGATTTTCACTTTTTGCAATATCTAGTAGGCAACGCATTTCTTTGGAAAAACAAGAGAAGGTCTGAAGAGGTAAGATAAATACCTCCATATTGTTCCATTTAACCGACCCTGTAACTCTTACCGTTTCCAAAATACCAATGGTGAGCATCGAATTTTGGACACACTGTATATCTGCTATTTGAATCCATACAAGGCTAAAATTTTAGATGCAGTTTGCAAAAGCCTTGTATTAAACAGCTACTTAAATAAATGTATTTTATCTTATACAGGGTGATTTAAAATTAAAGATTTTGACGTGACATACAAAGAAGGTCAAAACTTTATTTTTTCAAGTGGAACACCCTGTATATTACTTAAAATTCTGATAGACAATTAAAACGCCTTTAAGTTGATATAGCATAGTGGCTTAGCTAACTTGTCAACTTTTTGAATAATGAATAATGATTAAAAATCACATTGTCTTCGCGTAATTTGCATTAGTTAGCCATGGAACGCCATGTGATTTGACAATTGCTCATTATTCACTGTGTTTGACAGACGTCGAAGTTTTGAGATTGTGATTGTGATTTACTACTTAATACTGATTCAAAAACAAATTACAATGAGGCAAAATAATTACTCGCATGAAGTTTTGATGAATCTATTTATTCTTCATGGACAATGTGACAAAATTGTAGCAAGAACATGTAGATAATTCAATGAAATGTATTCTGATTTCCAGCCAATTAACAAAAGAAAGTTTATGCTTTAAGCTTAGAACCATAATTGATAAAATTCTCCTATATTAGCAATAAAATTTCTTTCGTTCATTGGTTGCAAATCAGAATACATTTCATTGAATTTCCTACATGTTCTTGTCATAATTTTGTCACATTGTCCATGAAGAATAAATAGATTCATCAAAACTTTTTAGAGTAATTATTTCGCTCCATTGTAATTTGTTTTTGAATAAGTAGAGTAGAAGCGGCAACACCGTCAAAATGAAAATATTTTAGAAATATAGATCGTGTCTGTTTATGGCAATTGCCAAATTTTCAGATTACTCCTATGCCCGTTTTCCATAAACGTCTAATCTACCATCGACCATCAATGAAATATGTTTACTTTACAACCTTCGTCAGCATACTTACATGATAAGATCTTTTATCCTAGTGGACGTTGATCATCTAAATCTCAAACGTAAAGGGTTCTCTTTTGAAACTTCATCAGTATTTAGTAGGCGGTAATCCTAAGATAGATTGTTCGAGATTATCATCGAAACTAAGTAAACTAAGTGAATAAGAAGAAACAAAAATTAAAAAATAGAAAAAAATCTGGTATACATTTCCACCTTAATTACAAATAATAGTGGATAAGCTCAAGTTTTTGTTCGGTTTTGTAGATTGCTATTGAAGAGCAATCATTAACCTTTTGTACGTCATTGACTTGCAACACATTGTCATTGCTGTCAATAAATGAATTATTAATATTGTTATTATAATTACTAGTATGTAACAAAGTAAAAATATCTAGTGCAACATCGACAGTCAAAAATTCTAATTACAAATTACGTCGTCATTAATAAAAAACACTTGAAAATCACTCACTAATAACTATTATCATTTATAAAGATTGTACTCATTCATATCACGTCAAACTAATTGTTGAGTAAAAGCGATTCACTTTAAAATTGAACAATATTTTCAAAATATCTCTTGTTTCAGGGCCTTTTTTAATACCATTTGCCATCATGCTCGTTTTGGAAGGAATTCCATTGTTCTTAATTGAACTGGGAATCGGACAAAAAATGAGATTGGGTTCGTTGGGAGTATGGAATACAATACATCCGTGGTTAGGTGGCATAGGAATTTCGTCGTGTATCGTAACATTCTTTGTTGCTCTCTACTACAACGTTATTATCACATGGTGTTTCTACTATTTGTTTAACAGTTTTCAGGTAAGTTTATATCTGTTTGTATATTTTATTATTTTAATAATTATTCTTTCAGTCTCCTTTGCCTTGGGCAGTATGTCCTAATATTAACAGTACAGGAGGACTGGAATGCGCTTTATCTTCAGAAACGGAGTATTTTTGGTATAGGACTACATTAGATGCGTCGCTAGTCAATTACTGAACCTGGAATGCCAAGATGGTGGATTGTCCTTTGTTTACTACTAGCTTGGACTACCGTGTTTTTCATTGTCATGAAAGGAATACAAAGTTCTGGGAAGGTACCGTCTTGTCGAGGTGTACTTCCATATAACCAGATTTTACGTTTCTAGGTTGTGTACTTCACATCATTATTTCCGTATTTAGTGCTGACTATATTTTTTATAAAAGGACTTACCTTAGAAGGAGCGGGAGCTGGATTAACCCATATGTATACCCCAAAGGTAAAAAAAAATAAACTTTAATTTCTATTAATAAAACTAATATTCTATATTTATAGATGGAAAAATTGGGGGATCCAAGAGTATGGCTTGATGCAGCAACCCAAGTGTTCTACTCTTTTGGGTTGGCTTTCGGATCACTAATCGCATTCGGTTCTTACAATCCGCCCAAAAACAATTGTTTTAGAGATGTTATTTTAGTATCAATTTGCAACGCATTTACTGCCATATACGCAAGTGCAGTAATCTTTGCAATTCTGGGTTTTAAGGCTGTGACAAATGTTGCGAAATGTGTAGCCAGGTATTTGTATTGCAAAAACAAAATCTAAAAATCTAATTGTACTTTTTAGTAATAAACTGAAATTAGCCGCTGTCGAAATTATTGGTTATAATGTTACGGACGAAGTATACGAGAATGCGCTTAAGATTTTGTCATCGGAACGATTTAAAGAGTTGAATCTACAAAATTGTTCTTTGTCTGATCAATTAGAAAACGCCGCAGAAGGAACTGGACTTGCATTTGTTGTTTTTACTCAAGCAATAGTCGAACTTCCGTGGGCACCATTTTGGGCAATTATATTTTTTCTAATGTTACTTGCCTTGGGATTAGGCTCGCAGATTGGAATGCTAGAAGGAATGTTGTGTACAGTATTTGACATAGAAATATTTAAACGGATTAGTAAACCTATTGTAACAGGTAAGTGTGCGTGTTGTCAGAAGAAAATTGATTTAATTTTTTCGTTTAGGAGTACTCTGTTTGGTATGTTTTTTCCTCGGATTACTTTTTACAACCGGTGCTGGCGAATACTGGTTGAAAATGTTCGATTCTTTCGCCGGAACAGTTGGATTAGTTGTTGTTGCCTTCACTGAAATGGTTGCAGTTGCTTATATTTATGGTTGTGATAAATTCATCAAAGATATTCATGAAATGACCGGTTATAAACCGGGTATATTCTGGAGAGTAACTTGGCGGTACCTCGCACCCGCTATAATGTTAGTGATTTTGGGGTCATCTATGGTGTTTATGTGTATTGAACATCCGCAATATCATGCTTGGAAAGCAGAGACGGTGAGATTTAATTAAAATTTTGAGGGCGAATGTACAAAACATTTTTTTAGGGACGAACTGTACCAACCGATTATCCAGGATGGGCTTTAAGCATTGCAATTATAATGGTTTTAGCGGGTATACTACCAATTCCAATAGTTTTCTTACTTCGTCGGTATCAATGTTTGAAAATCGACATAAATATTCATGAAGGTTCAATTAGGCGTATTGACACTACCGTTTCCACGAAGGAGATGATGACTGACGTTGATGTAAGTCTATCTTTTCTGGTTTTTAACTAATGTGTTACTAATAATTAATTACACGCTTATGGTTGTATTTATGTTTTTGTATCACAATTAATTATTAAATTACTAACAAAGGAATTTCGTTGGACAGGAACAAATAACAAGTCCAGATGGTCCTGATCTTACTACTACAAATACCCTGAAAAATAAATTTACTATTGGGGATTTTGAAGTTTAATCGTAAGTTGTAGTAATGCATGTCAATACAATAACGAGAGAAACGTTATTTTAAATCGTAATGCATGGTGTGAGCAAGACAGTTTAGGTTAGTTGTTATTACAGTTGTATGTACAAGCGTATAATTAAATTTTATTTCATGCATGTAAAGAATTATCTCTTTTATTGTTATAAGTATCATAAAAAGAAGTTAGATAATAGATAATGAGTTCCATGTGAGCATTACTTTATAGGTACTTGTCATGGTATTTATTTTTTTAATATAGGTACAATACTTCTTTATCACTCTCAACTTTTTGATTATATTTATCTTTATAGGAGAGGATTTTGAGGATTAATTAAAGTTAATGTTTAATTTTTAGCAGTGTTTCGCCCTCTAATTTGTGAAGGATTTTTCAGGACTTAAATAATTATTAGTTTTCATCACTATTAATTAACAATACATCATAACACACAAAACTTGTAAAATTTGAGGTCAGCAATTAAACCAAAAATTAATCATTTAGTTTAATTCACCTTCAAAATCCTTCTCTATAAGAATAAAAATAAAATAAATACTTTTTGTTTCAATTTTTCCAATAGTAGAAAATTGCAAATATCTCCAAAAGTAATAGCCGTAATGCTAACAATGATTATAAAATTTGAAAGAGAATTTCCACCTGCACACGACAGAGTAAGCAAATACAGAAAATACTATTCGAAAATGTCAACAGCAAATATGAAACACCTAGTATTATATTTTGTTAATCTATGTAAACATCTTTGTGTGCTATAGTTCATTCTCTTTATACAAACTAAAAACTAACCCGATATCGATTCGGGACAACCGAAAGTGTCAGAAGAATGAAAATATCTTAGTTGAGTTTGCCCTATTGGTTTTAGTAATTCTCCAAATTTTCAAATATTTTCCCATGTATACTTTTCCGTATACGTGTAATGGCGGTTCCCGGTGGATACCCTGTATACATATCATTTAAGACTAGCTAATAATTTTAAATCATTAGTATCTACATATTAAATATGTGGTTCTTTATTTCTCCCGAATACGAATGATGTCTATATTAGTACAACTGTGATCAATCCGTCTGTCTCTATTTGTAACGCGTGTCCGCCGGGAAGGTATACTACTTTGTTTTGCCATCATTTTAGTAAACATTAGTCCTGACAGTTCATATTTGTCAGTCGTAAAGTAGAGACGTAGCAAATTTATTATGGAAAAATATTCGGTAAACCAACATGTTTTAATGGTTAAAACATTTTATCAAAATCAATAATCGATTACTGTGACAATGAGAAAGTTACGTGAAATTATTGGGAGAAACAACGTGCAAACAAGATGCACTATTTATCGTGTAGTGAATGATTTTGAAGAAAGAGGGACTGTAGCTGATAGGCTCAAGCATGAACCACAACGTACTGCAAGATCGGCTGAAAACATTACTGCTGCTCAA
Organism: Abscondita cerata; assembly: GCA_030710515.1. NCBI lineage: Eukaryota > Metazoa > Arthropoda > Insecta > Coleoptera > Lampyridae > Abscondita > Abscondita cerata. Next base: position 77,345 of record JALBCR010001468.1, on the reverse strand, counting down.
GAAAGTGTTCAAAACAATCCATCAACCTCAATTCGACGCCGTGATCAGGAGCTTGGTCTTCAAAGAACAACTTTGGCCACAATTTTGCACAAGGATTTGCATTTGTTTCCATTTAAGATTCAGTTGGCACAAGAGCTTCTTCCAGAAGATCATTTACGCCGCCGTACATATGCCAATAGGATGTTACAGCTCGCACATAACAACCTCGATTTTTATGAAAATATCCTAATGAGTGATTTTTGTATGAATATCTGAAAAGCAAGGTTTATGCAAACAAACCAGAAACACTGGAGCAACTCAAACAAAATATTCGTGATGAAATTAATGAAATACCGCGTGAAATGTGTGAGAATGTAATGAAAAATGTGCTCAAAAGGACTCACATTTATGAGGCTAACAGAGGCCGACATTTATCTGATATTGATAATTGCCGATTTTAAATAAAACATTTATCAATATAAGATCTATTCTCTTTCATTTAATCAAAAATTATAAACAAACAAAGTAGTATATCTTCCCGCCGAACACCTTGTATTACTTCTCAACAAACTGTTTTTGTTTTGAAATGAACTTAATTACTTATTATTCTTCTAGAAGTGTTCACAGTCGACATATAACATACTACAGATTTCTGTAGATAATTTCATTAAAATTACCATTTAAGAAGATAGTTGTTCTCGACTTTCGGTGTAACCGAAAGTGAGGTATGAAACAATATGCAAATACCATTAATGACAAATAAGTGTTGCAACATCTAGTACTACCTTGTGCTATCGTAACACGTCCGAAAATTAATTTGCATTGAAGCAACTTTGTTGATTCTTCGATTATCATAACCAACTAAGCTTTGATAAAAATAAAAGTCTGGAATCGCCTGATGTAAAGTTGAAAGAGATTGTAGAATAACAAAAAATACACCCAGAATCGCTCCACAGCTGCTTTGTGTTTTTGGGACTGATGTAATTTAACTATTGTAGAAATGCCTGCCTGTCAACATAATTTGGGAAGAGACCATATCTAACCTACCAGTATGGCAAAGTTGAATAAAGATAAAAACCCCATCAGGTTAAATTTTCGAAAATTACATTGACTAATAACCGAGATTGCAATGCAATGTTTAAATTCATTACGACAACATTAAAATCACGTATCAGGAATATTACATGTCGGAAATATAATCAAAACTTTTAAATCAATATTTAGAAACTGAATAGAATATTTATTTTATTATTACCAACCAAAAGTTACATTTATAAGGACCTCCTCAAATTTTACATCTGGTCTAAAATATTACTTTTAATGTAACATTTAAGGGTCAAATAACAATTGTAAAAATTTCACTTACGTTACTAAAGGTTTTCCCTGAATGTTTAAAAGATTTGAGGCGCGCGACTGAAAAGTAAACAAAGATTACACCCTAAATTAAAGGTAAACTTATTTTAGTGCCAGGCAATGATTGTTAGTAATATAAATTAATGAGAAATAGACCAAATTATGAAGTTTAAGGTTAGGAGTAAACACATTCTTTGAAAATGTGAATGTCAAACTTATGGCTTTATAGAATCTGAAGGAACCATTAAGAAAGTAAAACACAAGAAGAAATAGATAATCAATCAATGGAAATAAAACAAAATTAACTTATGTCAATGTTTCGGACCAAAACATTTACATAAAAATATACACGTTCAAGAAGTAATACAAACTATTTTAAAGGCATTCTTGATTTATAGCAAATTTTTAATTTTTATTTTAAACTTTCAACACCCTGTATCTCAGCAACTAAGCCGTTTAAGGGTTCATGTTTCTATATTAAAATTCACCAATTTACGAGACCTCTCTGGGGTAGAGCATTGTCGGTTGAATATAGCAACACCCTGTATACAAAACGATCATTGGAGAAGAAGCAACTTTGAATCACCAAGACACATTTATCCATTTGTCAATAAACACACGCGAAGAACACACTAAGAAAATAGTAGCGTTCTATTTCACTTTTTTTCAAAAATCTCAAAAATAAGTAATCGCTTCAGATAATGCTATTTGTTATTTGTATTAAATAAACAATTCAACAAAAAATTTTATTAAAAAAACATACAATGATATTAAAATGTAAAGAATAAAAAACGCGTTGATCTTTCCCTCCCTTATTATGACAGATACAAAAAAATGTCATAAAGCATAATTATACTGTAACATACAAGCCATCAAATTATATTTTCAAAGTTATGGCTAATCGTAAAACTTTCAGAGATAGCATTAACTTTACGAACTTTAAAATAATTTCCAGGCATTTCTCTCACCCTCTTTATTTATAAGGATTTTTTCCTCAAATCTTTAGGATTTACCATTTTCGAGATACAGCCGTTCCGTACCCTTATCAGGACACACTGTATATTGGTTGTGGATTTACGTAAATGATTCTAGAAATTTCGCACAATAAAAAGTATTTATTGGAAGGTCAACCATCAAATTTTATTTTTTAAATTAGCAAACAACCACAATATTATACTGATGGGCTGAATGTATGCAATTTAGCTTGTAATTGGTGCATGTTCTTAAATAATTAAGTGGCACGGCACGTTGCAATTGCTTTGTCTTCGTTGTTAAGCATTCAATACATAAGTAAGTAATATTTTATTTGTTCTTTAAAAATAACGAAGTATTCGGTATACTAACTTATAAACTTATAAATTACATCACTACTATATACATTTCATGTAGTTGCTTTTATTTATCATTTCCTTCACTATTCTCCTCCTCCAAGTACCTCCCTCATCCAATTCACCCCCTTGCCCCTTTCCTCATATAACACATTCCTTTCTCTTTTATCCGCTCTTAGATCATCACATGTTTTCCTCATATCAACCACTTAAGATTCTTCATATATTATATGAACAATAAATGTACAGTGCAAACTGTAGGGATGTACAGTTTCTACAAGATGCCGATGAAAATTGAAACTACCTAACCCAGAGAGTTACACTGGACATTGCCTGCGTCGAACGTCAACTACTTTTCTTGTTGAGGGTGGCGCGGACATCATAAGGCTTAAAACTCATGGTGGATGACGATTAAACACGACCACAGTAGGCTACATAGAAGAAAGCATTAACAACAAAATGACGACTTCGAAAATGTTTTTTAGTAAACCGTCATCATCACACAGTGCATGCGAGGGTCGGAAGAAACAATCAGATTTTGTCCTAGAACCTACATGTGGCAAATCTTTATTGTCCACATCAAATGGAAAAGAAAGCGAAGCTTAATAGGAGGTTTTATTAAAATCGTCACAATTCCGACAATCTTCAAGTATAACTTTCTGTGGCTTTAGTAATTCTTTGTTAAATATTTATCCCAATAAATAGTTTTTAAAATTGTTTATTTTGTTATATAAAGTAATGGTTGCTATTAAGAAATGTGATACTTTTCTTTATGATTCGTAATAAAGAAATATATATCAATGAGTGTCCGAAATAGTAGATTATTTTACTAAGAGTTAAACAATATAATTGTTGAGCTTAAAAGTTTGCTGGCGAGGCGTTAGCTTGAAAAAAAAATAATTTTATTTTATTGAATCTAAAAAGTAATCATTTAATCAAAGTAGATATATTGTTCTGATATTTTGTATAAGGCCGTAGCGTGTCATGAACAACTTTTCTTACTAATATTTTAGCATATTGCGAACCAGAGAGGTACTTTACCTGAACCGCAAATAGACCTAGCACAACTGTCAAGACCTACACGTGATTTTACAACATCGTAAGCATACTATAAATAAGTTTCAAATCAATCAGGACTTAATTATAAAATACCAAATTGAGATTCAAAGATTTTTAATTATGCACACCTCTTGTAACATCAAAACTGGGACACGCTGTATATCGTGTACCTTTCTCTAGCCCCAACGTTCATTTCCAATACCTTTCTTGTAGTCTCTCCAAGCTTTTCCATTCTTTTAATTCCCATATCTCTGCTCTACAGACCATCACACTTCTTACCAGTTTATCAAAGATCCACCTCCGTTTCCCCATGTCGTTTACAAACAGTCTTTCTCCAAACCCCCATACTTGCCCGACTACTTTATTTCCCTTCTGTGTTCATTCGCTTATGTGTCCGTCATCCTTATTGTTATATGTTAACGTGTATCCTAAATATCTCCACTCATTCACACTTTCTATCTCATCTTCTCCCACCACCACTTCTCTTGTTTTCCTCTTCCGCCTTTTTTCTGCTACACCATTATTTTTGTTTTTCCCACATTAGCCATGAAGTTCTTTTTCCCCAAATATCTCTTCACTATCGTAATTACTACTCTCATTTCTGCTTAATTTTTTGTTAATAGTACAGTGTCGTCCGCATATGATAATACCCATACCTTTATCTTCCCGATCACTACTCCTCCTTTTTGGTACCCTTCATTTAATCTTTTAGATCTACTATGTAAATTGAGAATAAACTTTACTTAACGGACATCCCTGCCTTAGCCCTTTCTTTGTCCAAAACGACTCACCCAAGTTTCCTTTCATTCTTGTCCTACTTTTTGTTTCCTCATGTAATTTTTTAATCCTTCCACCTAAGATCTCACTTATATTTCTTTCCTTTAAAATTTTCCGGTCCACATTGTCAAAGGCAACTTTCATGTCTCTCTATTTTCTTATGTTACTATCCGCCCTCTTTTCTTTCCCTAAATCCTGTTTGAGAATCCGCTAAAATTTTGTTTTCTTTCATCTCCTTTTCCAGTCTCCCTCTTATTATTTCTCCATATATTTTATATCCTGCATTGATTATACTCACCCCCCTGTAATTCTTCATTGCGTTCTTTTTCCCTCCCTTATATATTAGACATATTACTACTTCCCTCCATTCTTCTGGGAAACCTTCTCCTATCCATATTCTATTGAAAATTTTGGTTAATTTGTGTATTTGTGTATTTCCATTGTTCTCCTTGTGTTTAATCTATGCCTTCCGCTTTTCCCTTTTTACTCTTTTTTATTGCTTCTTCTACTTCCTCCCTCGTTATTTTCTCATTTCTTAATCCTTTTCTTCCTTCCTTATACTGTTTTCTATTTGTTTTCTTTTCTTCCTTCCAAAAGTTCCTCACAATGTTTCTCCCATTTGGTCTCATCTATCCTTATTCCCCTGCCTTTTCTCTTTTTTCTACCTCAGTTTAACATGCTCATATAAGCTGAGAGAATCATAGTTTTTCAAAAAGAAAGAATAATTATTCAATTTTTAAAAATTTATTATTAATACATTATTTATTAAATACAATTCTTTTATTTGTTATTATCAAGTTTCTTAAAAATGAATTAATGATTATTCATATAAGCATTGTATACTTTCATGTCAGGATTACTTATTTGGCATCAAGAAAATGTGTGTTCACTGCCTGCAACATTATTGTATTTTATTATTAAAATGTACTAAAATAATTGTTTGCTTTAGATGGATGATGATTATGTGGATCGCTTGCCAGATTACCACGACGATTCTGAAAGCGACGAAGATCAACCAGTCAATAAAAAATACGGCAAAGCTTTCAGAATGGAAGTTATGGATGATTATTAAAGAGATGCTCAACTTATTTATTATAAATTATTTTTTAAATTATAGCAAATAGCGTAATAATTAACTATATTTGTATAAAATGGATTCGAATATTCCCGAACAAAAATGTCAAGCTCGATGTTAAATAGTTTTATATTAAATGTTTTCACGAATTATAGAGATCATACATTATTAAACCAATATTTTTGTATTTGATATAATATATCTACTTGTAAAATTTGAATGTATTTAATAATTTGCAGATCTTATGTGAATGTAATTTTGCAATATCTGTGTTAAAAATGTCAAAATAAGGTGTAGTTTGAAAGCTTATTTAAAACAGTGATATTAAGGAAATAATATTTTAAAAGAGCATCTTTTAAAGTCGACACAATATTGTTAAAATAGCTATTTAGCATTTGTTGTTGTATACAGTTGATGTAATTTTCAATTGTAAATAATGTAAATAAGTACTTATACTTAGTTCTAGTGCCCTAGGGTTTACCCGTAATTTAATTAGATTATTTGCCTTGGAAGTACCGTTTACAAGCCTAGAATCATTTAGGAACATAAGAGAAATCTATTCTCTTTGCTTAAAGCTACTGTAACATTAATGTGTAGCAGTAAACCAATACACAATAGAATTAATTAGAAAATCGCAACGAGTGATAAAACTATTTCGATGACAATATACATAAGAAAATTCACAAGATCTTTGGAAATTCGCGGTGTATTTCATACATAACAAAAAAGGTAACGTTTTAAAAATCCTCACATTTTCGTACATTGTTAAAACGTAAACGTATTAGTAATAATAAAGTAATAGAAGCAACTTCAACTAAATCAAAATTATAATAGATTGAAGAAATCTCTAATGTTCATAAGATGATCCATTAAAAAATGAGAACCCATTTGTGAAAAGATAGAGTATGGCTGTTGAAAACTTTGCTCTTGTGATTAGGTTTTGACGTTTTGATAGAAAAGCGTTTGGAGAACATTGTTAATTTAAATGTAATACGTCGAAAATTATTAATTTGCTACTATGTTTTCTATGTAGAACATAAAAGTTTAGATTGTGTTTAGTCGTTTTATTTGCGATTATTAAATACTATAATATAGTGAATTATAATGTGGTAATAAGTTTACCTTCCTATTGTTGGCCTTTTTAAAGGCGTCAATGCAAAAAGTATTACATCATAAAATCAATAAATACTCTTATTACTATCTAGATGTGTTATAGCAACTGTAATAGACTTTTTTAGCATTTTATTTTTGAATAAAAGTTAAAGCAGTCCACATTAATTTACTTTCATTTTCCAGAAAAATAACATCCATTTTTCGGCATATTTCTATGAGGTTCACAGGTTGAGAAATCTGCAAAAAGTATATACCTGCATATTCTGCCATATGAGCGGTACCGGGTATTCCAATATGGTCTAGGACGTTTGGGCGCCGACGTTTTGGTTACGCCATTTTGGTGCCGCCGCTTTGGCGTCAAGCTATCTTGGCGCAGACTCATTCACCTAAACAATTCGATATTTAACATCAACGCATTTTCCATTTGTTTACAACGTAATTTTTTGTATGTGTTTTTGCACGTTCATAAGTATGGGAGCGAATCCTGTTCTACTAGTAGGTAGGTGTATTATACTTATTAACGGATTAAGTGATAGCGCAGGGCTTGCAGTACGTATCTGAACTTCTACAAGAGGTTTACTTTCTTGCGACATGATTCTGTGTGGGTATGTGTTTTCTTTCTTGTAATACAACAATGTTATTTTTAGTTTTATTGTACTCATATTTTGTTTCTTGTCGCATTTTATAAAATTATTATAATGCAAAATTTAAACGGATTTTTGAACACTTGTTATTATAACAAATTGTAGGCATTTTCAGTCCAGTGCCAACTTTTAAATGCTTTTTGTTTAATATACAGGGTGAGTTTTAAAACGAGATTACTCTATGTTTTTAAGGTATCAAAATTATCCAAACGGCGTTGTAAATGGTACATTTGAGCGCAGTTTTTTAAAATATTTTTGTTATATACAGGGTGTATCGTTTATACAAGATGGTTTTAGACAAATTTTTTTTGAAAATATGTATTTTTTCTTATAAAATAGGCTTTGCAGGAACTTCTTTAAGAGTCATAAAAACTGCCTTTTATTATATCAAACTGAGATTTGGTGCATTATTAGACAATACTTGAAAGTAAGTTGTTATCATAAAAACACCCGTTTATGTGAAAAGATTACGCTGTTATGATTTTTTTAACTTTGTTACATTTCAAACCTTCATAACTTTAAAATTTTAATTGCACGCCTTGTATATTATTATTAAATCGTATTCACCATTTCATTTTAGCTTGTAGGTATACAATTACACAAATTATAAAAAATATTTTCAGTACACAAGACTGTTGCTACAATTAAACAGTAAAAGCGAACCATTATCTGCTTGTGACTAGAAATAACATAAAAATCTAATAATGTGTTGTTACCTAAATATCTGCAAAAGATTGGCATTGCCAGTCGAAACGCTAATATATGAAAATGACTGTGTTTTAACTGACTCCTTATCACCTACACTTCTAATAACTCTCTTCCAACTGTGGGAAATTTGTTTGTAAATCTATATTTATAAATTATAAAAAAAATACATAAATAGAATTATATTGTTAAAATATCTAGGGTTATTCACTATAAATTACCCACACATTATTGTGTTATTGCTTGTAAAAACTTATACAGCGTGTCCAGAAAAGTTCTAGCCATATGGGAATTTTCTTTATTGTTGATTTTACGAAAAAAAGTTATTCTTTATAAAAGTTCTGCTTGATGTGCAAATAATATTGACATATCAAAACTTAAAATATCATGTACAGGGCGGCAAAAAAATATAGAAACACAGAATTGCGTTAAGAGGAAAGTACCCTCAATTTCTATTTTAGAGCAAATTGTTTTAAGTAAACTTTACTAAGGACAACAGAACAAGGTCAGATACAATTTTTCGTTGAAATATTTTAATTTACAGAATACACCAAAAACATCTAAAAATCAATGATCTAAATAAAAACAGATAGTTTAATATGAAAAATTATGTCTCCACATGCCCTCCTTCTTTTTTCATGCAAACTATAGTACGCCTTGAAATTTCTATTACTGTCGCACGTATCATATTGGGAGTGATTTCTTGGACACAGTTTGTTATTACTGCTTCAAGATGGTCAATATCCTGAAAAGGTCTATGCCCATACACCATTTCTTTTAATCGGCTCCATAAAAAGAAGTCCAGGGGTGTGTTGTCAGGCACCTGGCTGGCCAAGGAATATTTGAACGTCTGCCTATTCAACGTTGCGGAAATACTTCATTCAAATACCTAGTTACTGTGCTAGTACTATGGCATGGGGCTCCATCATGTTGATACCAAATTATACGTCTTATATTCGTTACTATAGTAATACACATAGTTGTTTCAAAATTGTTGCAGGTAAATGTTAAATAAATAAATTTAAAAAATATTTTCCAAAACTTTTTTATGATATCCTGTAAATTAAAATATTTCAACGAAAAATTGTATCTGACCTCGTGCTGTACTCCCCTCTTAACACAACTCTGTGTTTCTATATTTTTTTGCCGCTTTGTACATGATATTTTAAGTTTTTATATGTCAATATTATTTGCGCATCAAGCAGAACTTTTTATAAAGAATAACTTTTTTTCGTAAAATCAACAATACAGAAAATTCCCATATGTCTAGAACTTTTCTGGACATGCTGTATATGAAAGTTGTATGGTTCTAACTGAATTTTCTTAAAATGCCATCAATAGTTCAGTTACTCGCCGTTTACAAAGCGCAACAAAAGTATGATGTATTTTTTAATGTAACACCCTGTATATTATTATATTTTTAAAGAAATCTTTTTTTTTTGAAGATTTCAAAAAAATATAATATGTTGTCTTTATATTGCAGCCGTTATTGAGTTATTAATCGTAGTATATCACAGTTACTTAATACGGAATTGTTAATATTGTCAAAGTAAGCCATGTAAATGACAAATGTTGTGTTTGATAATTGACATTTCATAATTAAATCACCAAAATCGTTTATAGTGAAGCAGTTGACTGAAAATCCAAGCTTACTCTTGATGTCTTACCGGTGGTTTCATATGTAACTGTGATATTCTATGATTAATAACTCAATAACGGCTCAATATAAAGACAACATATTGTATTTTTTTGAAATCAGAAAAAAATATCTCTTCAAAAATATAATAATATACAGGGTGTTACATTAAAAAAATACATCATATTTTTGTTGCGAGTAACTGAACTATTATTGATGGCATTTTAAGAAAATTCAGTTAGAATCATACAACATTCATGTATAACTTTTTTTTCTACGACCAATAATAACGATAATAAGGGGTGGGTAATTTATAGCGAATAACCCTGTACAGTGCGTTATTATTTTCATATTCATGATGGAGTTGGTTTTTTTTACAGTTTTAATAGTATTCTCATTCTGCTTAATAAGATTGACCATACAAATCCTATATCGTTTGAAAGCTTAGTACAACCGCTAACAAATGACAGTGCAATATACAAAGTGTTTCATTTAAAACATTTTGAGATATTCTTTAATTAGATTTTGCTTTACCCTGTATTACAAAAGATACAAAATACCAATCTAACTTATTTTCTAAAACCTAAGAACACCGCAATATTAACTAAAGGAAAAAATCTTTACAAATTACTAGATTTATTGAATGACGGGATGACAGATTAGGCCATATCTTACAAAATACCCTGTATAACCTAAGTAGAACCATATGAAAGGGAAACAGCAAATTAAATACTTTAAAGCACAAAACATTTCGTTCGCATTATTCATAAAATTAAAAACCTTAATCGGACATCTTCTAAAAATCTTCATTAATCCCATGAGTTTCAAATAATTGTTTATGATCAAGAAGCTAAAAATTATAACACCGTCAAATTCTGGGTTATACTTTACTTCGCTGATATCGAATGAATTCCTTAGAATACTTACTTCTGTTTATCTGTAGAGACAAACTACTCGATCCATACTGATTGAAATATCTGTCTTACCCATATTACTAACTCTATTGACTTAAAATAAACTTTTAGCTTTAGAATACCTACATAATCTTACAAGATCCAAGTATTATGTCTAATAGTTTACACACAGGTCTACAATACAAGAAAACAAACGACTCTTTAACGTTAACCTCAAATTCAATAAGAACAGGTTTTATGCAAAAGTATTTGATTATGCTTACTTCAATGGCTATTATAAAATATGAAAAACAACTGAACTTTGATTTTACTTTTTCGTAAAATCACAATATGCTAAATATCTTAGACCAGGAAAGAGGGAGGGTTAGTAATACGCTATACTGCTACACTACAGCTGTTGTAACTAAAATTAAACGTCCGCCATTTTAACAGAGGCAGACAAATCGATTGATCCCACTTAGCATTTTGTGATAATTTTTATTTATTTTATACGTGTTCAAAAGGATATTATAATGGTGAATTGTGTAGTCTTTGGTTTTAAGAATCGGACGAAAAGAAAGGTTCACGGAATAATCTTCCACAGGTAAGAAAAACATTTGTACATTCATCAGCGTTTCAATGTAATTTAATTTTACATGAAAATTTTAACCAAAACTAGTAGATTATGTTTTCCTTCCAATTTTAGACTTTGCTTGTAGTATTAAGAATTATATTATACCAATTGAAGTTACTATTTATTCGTAATTTATTTTAAAGCGACAAGGACACGTCCAAATCCCAGTGGCGCTGTGGCTTGGAAGAAATTAAATTCCTTCAAGGTATTTACCAACAAATACACTAATTATGATGGATTATAATGTGCAATTAATAATTAAAATTAGGTATGTATTGATTATCGATTTAACACTTTCGTTTTTAAGTTTCTTTTCTGTTACCTACTATTGATATAAGCATAACCCAGTTTGTGCATCAACTGTTTAGAACACTACAAAATTACATTTATACTCTGATTACAATGTAGTAGTTTCCTTACATAGAAGGCCTTCTATAGTCTAGACTATAGAATAATTTAGTTCTTTGGTTATACATCCAGCTCTCATAGAAGGCCTTCTATGTAAGAAAACTACTACAAATTAAAAATAATAAGAGGAGCAATGAAGAATTTCAGAGTCTTATTACAATTTCATTACCCATTATATTTACACTGATGGATATATAGAAAATTAAGAAATGATAATGTGAATTAGTTATTTGTGTTTTAAGGGCCCAAAGTAAGCGATTTCTGAACTAACTGAATTCAGTGGTGGTCGGCAATTAGCTTATTTCCGCTCCAAATACACTAATAGTATATTATACACCTAGGTTGTGAAGTCTGTCATTATTGCCTGTTATCACCCAATTATTTAGCGAGGAACGGTAGCTATTTTTTCCACTACTAGCTGTGAAGTGGACAATTATTGCGTCTCCTAGCCAACTGAGAAGTTGAATTTCTCTATTAGTGGTTAATAATTTTTCTATTGTTGACCTAGGTTAATAATGGACAAATTCAAATTTTTGAGAATCTAAGAATAGTTGTTTAACAAAAACGAGTGAAACATAATTTTGTATATCCAGGTGATTATCTTTAACGTATTTGCTGCTTAAAATTACCTAACACGATAAAATTATTTGAATAAAAAATGCCATTAGTTTAAAATTCGCGCCCCCATCCCATAACCGCAAATACATAACCTGAATTTATTTATTTATTAAATATGATGGTAGAATCAGTTTTTTCAGGTTTCCCAAAGGAGATTTAACCAGGCGAGTTAAGTTACATGAAGAATTTTAAGTAAATTACAAACATTTTGTTGTAGGTGTTTTGAATGGTTAACAGAATCTGGAAGGTCCGATCTGTTGCATAAAAATGTCGACTCTAAAACTTAACGAGTATGTGGCGAACACTTGCCATTCCTAAATGAATTACAAGTGTCAATTTCTGAAACCCAATATTCAAATGATGCAAGGTATATTGGCGAAGCAATAAATGCCCGTTAACATCTCTAGCTATACCAAAACTACTCAAGCTTGCAGCTCAAATACTCTTAGGTAAAGAAAATTACGGAGGAACATTCTTAAATTGCAACGTGAAAAGAAAGCACTTCAATTGAAGTTAACATCTCCCAACGATTACTTCCCGAAAGCAGAGCACAAATTGTGACAGCCCAAGTGGACTTAAAAAATAAACCACTAAGAAGTAGGAGATATACAGAGTTAAACAACCCTTGTGCTACCTACATCTTTACAAATACGATATGCAAAGGTGACAAATTGAAGTCGATAGTATTAAACTGCATAGAAAAGCTACAACTACAATGCGGTGCCAATGTTAGGGCAGTAGTAAAATTTTGAAACCTAATTAAAAGAATAGATGTATCACCGGAAAACCATACCTTCTCGTAAACGATAAGAAAATCTATTATTTCTTCGATGTCCCCTATTTATTGAAGTCGGTGCAAAATAACTTGATTAAATACGATATAATCTTTAATAACAAAAAGCATCTTGGAAAGACATTAAAATTTCTACATGTCAGACAAATCTAAACCGCTGCGATTGGCTCCTAAATCAACTAATTTACATATTACTCCGAATAATTTTCAGAAAATGAAGGTGAAATATACCACACAAGTGTTTAGTGAATCAGTTGCAGTTGGTTTATCAACGTATGTAGCTTTTAATGCTTTTTGATTTATTTGCATTCCTGTGCTACTTGATTTTTACAAGAAAAATGTTTATTTTTATTTTTGGCTTAAATTTGGCTAGTAGTGGAAAAATAGTATATACACCATGGTTGTGAAGTCCATTATTGCCTACGCACCTGGTGCTAAGGCAATAATGACTGACTTCACAACCTTGGTGTATAATATACTATTCTACGATTAATAATTATAATACTTATGTTTGATGATTTCTATAAGAGGAAAGCATTGTATAAATCAGTATCAGACAAGATTTAATTAATGTTATAATTATTTATATTAAAAGTACAATTAGTACAATTACTTATCACAATATTAAATTTAGAAGTTGCACATCGTTAAACAATCTTAACTTATATTTTTCTTACCACCTCGGTTATCTGTTCACGTTGTTATCGCGGCGTGCTGTTGTATTCGTAGACAGGCAACGCACTTGAGGGAACGGTGTTAAGCGCCATTTACACACGCAGTTTGATACGAAGGTCAAAGTTCAGGCTCGCGAATAAGTTCCAACGTGTAAATGGCAAAACTGACAGAGCGTACAGTTCTCAGGCACGACGCGAAGAGATCAGATTTGGTTTGATTTTCCGAGCAAATGCGAAGGTAGGAATGAGCGTGTAAATGCATACATGTGCCGAGTTTCAGTCTGGTGTTGTTTTTGATCTACTAAATTCCGTGTTGTAACAATTTATAATAGTGAAATGGCTAACAAACAAAAAGAACAACAGAGACTCACAGAGTTTATTGACATTTATACGAATAATCCCTGCCTTTGGAAAATAAAGTCCAAGCAATACTGTGATAAACAGTTGAAAAATGATGCGTATAATCTTTTGATAGATAAATTGAAAGAAGTAAATGAAAGCGCCACAAAAGATGACGTGGTAAAAATTAATTCTTTACGAAGCTGTTTCCTAAAGGAATACAAGAAAGTGATGACTTCACGTCAATCGGGCACTGCCACTGAAGATGTGTACATACCAAATATTTGGTGTTACGAACTGTTGTTATTCTTGAAGGATCATGAAATTCCGCGAGAGTCAATTAGCAATGACAATCTCGGCTCGGATTTGCTCACTCAGATTAGTATTATCAGTTAATAACAAACTAGTTGTGTATGAACCGTTTCCTCGCAGAAGAGACAGTCCTCTCGCCTACATCAAGTACCAGTTCGACAAGTACAGTCAAATCACGACCTCCGATCAAGAAGAGACAGAGTTCCACAGACAACGTTTTGAATACAATAGGAAGAAAATTGAATGAAAGCAAAGAGGATGATGAGCATGATATAATTGGGAACAATATTATCATGAAATGCACAAGTTGAGTCCAGAGATGCAGATTTATGCTGAAAAATAATCAATCAGGTAAGGCCATATCCTTGACAGATGATTGTTTTCTAACGCCATCATGGCCAACTAGGAATAACCATTCATATTAAAAGAAATACAATAACATTTGTGCAACAAAAGAAAGTTAAATTGCCAATAGTTTGAAAACTATGAATTTTTTGAATAGACAAACCTTGTACAAAAGTCAACCTTATTTTTGATGCTAAATAAAATAAAACTATAAAAGCATGGTGCTTGCATTTAAAAAATGACTTTTTGGCGTGTTTTTGAATTTAATTTTAATCGTTTTTTTAATCTGTCCTGTATTAATTTATTATCAAAATATTGACATAGATTCACTAAAATAGGTCCCCTTGCACAAGGAAACCTATTTCAATTAAATAATAAAGGCATTAGTATAGAAAATTTTATAATTTTGTTTAGGCCTGAAAACGTCATTTTGGACATAAAATTTAAAAATAAGTCCAAAACAGTTAGATTTAGGTATAGGACATTATACACAATGTGCCTAGAATTTTGGGCAAAATTCAAAAATAGAATAATATATAGGGTGTTCTATTTAAAATAAGCAAGTTATCATTACTTCCGGTATAACCGGAAGTGTCAACAACTTGAAAATATTTTAGCGGAACTGCCCTCGTCGATGTTCGTATACTACCAAATTTTCAAATTTTTCCCATGCGTACAGTTTTTCTATAATCTATCGATGGCGTACTCGGTGGACACCCTGTAGATATAGCGTGATTTGGTTATTTGAAAATTTTATTTATTTAAAGAGTGTTATTAAAAATAAAGAATATTATTTTTCGAATCTTTTTATTTCCAAAATGTAGTTTAAGTGTGTTACAGTAACATACCTGTCATAATTTTTGTTATATTTATATATTATGCATATGAAATATTAAGACGTTATTTTTACGGTGGTAGTTATAAAGGAATAATCATAAAAGTTATGAAGTTACTTCAATAATTTGTTATCTTGCCAATCTACTTTTCCCTTATCATTGAAATACCTCAAAAATAATTCTCGTACTTCTTTTTCTGCATCTCCTTTTGTAAATTTTCTAGTGCACTCGTATCATAGTTTTTATTCCCAGGAGCCATTTTAGCAGCAGTTTTCATTTTTTTGTCTTAAAAATTGTGCAGAATACAACAACTTAAAACTATTCTATCAATTGTAGAGAGTTTCATATTTATGCCATAAATGGAAGATACGAAATTTTGAAGCCAGCATGCCGAAGCTATCCTCAGATACATTCCTTGCTCTAGAAAGTCGGTACTTGAAGATTTTTCGTTCATGAGTGATATCCTTAATGTTATAAGGTTTGAGAAAATCTGGTCTCAGGGAAAATGCTTCATCACCGACAAACACAAACTGCAACTTTATTCCATTTTTAGAGACGGCACATGGTGATGGCAAATTCAATTGGTTGTCTAATAACTTCAGGTAAAACATTGTATTTTCGATTACACCACCATCTGAAACTCTACCGTTGGTTCCAACATTTACCATTATAAATTTATAATCGCTGTCAACTATGGCCATCAATACGAGGCTGTGAAAACCTTTGCGTCCACGGCGCCAACGCAATTAGGAAAATGTCATCTTTGAGAGAAACCTTCTGCAATTGAATTCCATTCTTCTTGGTTGTTGGAAACTGAAAATAAATCAGATTATTGAAGTAAATCCAAGTTGAATCATCTTTACAACAATCCAAATTTCAGATACGTAGATACTTACCCTCAATTACTTCTTGACAGAACATTGTAAATTGCAGTACACGTATCTGGAATGAGATGTGATATTGCTGCTGCTGATAAAAAGCGGTATATTTCATGTCGGCTATAGAAGATCTCATTGCCAAAACCTCAGCGTACATGAAAGCTTCTCATGAGGACTTATAACCTTTCCATCAAGGTGTCATTTCGCTGAATCAAAGGAGTTACCAAGTTCAATAATTCAATGTATGTATCTTCGTCCATGCGTAAATAATTCCGGTAGTCATCTGGTTCAATGCGTATTTCATTTATTAAATAAACATTAGAATAATTACGATCAGCCAGCCACTGTTTGATCCAAACTTTCCTAGACTTTTTTTGGCCTCGCTTACGAGCAACGCACGCAATAGCGGAACCAATAAGACAAAAATCACTTATTTTCATCGTATTATTATTTTTATGAACTATTTGTATTGAAACGTACAACACTGTGCTAAGAGAGAACTGAGGTTTGATTCAAATTATTTTCAAAATAACTGCGCGTGTAAATATAAATTACACTTGCTAGAAAGTCTACCTGTACAGTTTGACCTCCGTGCCGAACTGTGTGTGTAAATGGCGGTTTACTTCGTTCGTGAGACTCCTAGGGGCCTGGGATCGGCTAGTATCATTATAATTTAAAATTTCGATCCGGAGCGCAAAATATTAACTTTGCGTACTCGTTGCTTCCATGCTGTTCTTTCAAACAAATTTTACAATTTTGACTGTGAACAACAACCCCACTCATGTTTAAACTACCGAACCTGATAAAATGATAAATTGTGTGTTGAAAAGAGAAAGCAAATGACTATAAATTTATGGGTTGAATAGTAGGGTTTTACTTAAATATGTACCTGTAGAACAGGGTGTATACATAGTGTTCATTTGTGAAATAAATTCAGAACATATGCAAATATAAAATTATAGTTTGAATTATTATTATTGTATCTGTACTTGCAATTGACTTAAAATAACTTGCGTATGATTTCGAGCCCTCCTCTATTGTTTGTAAGAATGATTTGCTTTCATGGGACAATGGCAAATAATGTTTGCACGTTCCGCCACTGGAATATGCACAAAAATATAGTTATCTATGAAATGGAGGCACTAGGTCACAAAAATTTGCGCACGATTACGAGTCTCCCCTTTTTTCTGGTCTAAGCTAAATACTTATTTTTTTACAAACTTAAAGAATAATATTTACATTTGAAGAAAGATTAGACATTTTACACTTGCTCTCCCTTTTAACTTCAACAAAATGTCGTAACGTATAGGGTATAAAACCATCAAAAATTTTCATAGCAACAGTAGGTCAAATCAAATTTTTTCTATAGTAAAAATTCAATGTTGCGTCTTGCCAAAGACACACGGTATACTACAATAGCGTTGCGTGATGAACCAAATCAAATGCTGTGTATTAACGTTGTCACAAAATTTAACTAAAAGTTGATTGTGTTTTTCCCTTTTTGGAACCCATATTAATTGGTGTATTATGTTCACACTATTCCGTAAGTTTTTGTATTGTTTCCAATGTGTCAACAAATTTATTCACAATTTCATTAATACGAGGTCTGGCTATTAAATAACGAGACTGGTTACGAAAAAGCGTTTTATTATAAAAATTATTTTACATTTGAATGCTCCCCTTCAATATACTCCCCTCACCTTGCCACACACTTTTCCAAACGTTTTTTCCATTGATTGAAGCAGTGCTGGAAGTCTTCTTTGGTGAGGGCCTTTAGGAGCTCTGCCGTTTTTTGCTTTACCGCTTCCATCGACTCAAATCGGGTCCCTTTCAAAGCAGATTTTATCTTCGGAAAACAAAAAAAAGTTGAACGGTGCCAAATCTGGCGAGTACGGCGCGTGTTCGAGCACTGGAGTGCGCTTACCTGCCAAATACTGCTTCACAGATAGCGCGTTATGGGCCGGTGCGTTGTCCTGGTGCAAAATCCACGAATTGTTCTTCCACAACTCGGGCCGTTTCTTTATCGGCTTTTACAGCCTCGGCAACCATCCGGATGCTCATTCGACGATCTGCACAATTTGGTTGATTTTGGTTATTGTTTCCGGGTTGAAACAGTGACAGGGCGACCTGGGCGCTGGTCATCTTTAGTGCTCTCTCGGCCCTCACTGAAGCGCTTACACCACTCAAAAACACGTGCACGAGATAGAGAATTGTCCCCATAGGCCTCTTGCAACAATTTATAGCACTCAATCGGAGTTTTTTTCAATTTAACGAGAAATTTGAAATTGATACGTTGCTCCTGTTTTTCGTCACACATGGTTTTCGGCACGAGAAAAAAACACGTTCGTTTCAAACCGCTACTGCACAAATACTATAATAGTGACGTAAACGTGTTTTGGTACGTGCATAGAAAGATATGTACATACCCAACATCCCCCATCCGTCTAAGGCGCCGTCTAGGCGGACAGTCCCGTTATTTAATAGCCAGACTTCGTATGTTTCTTCTTTTCCATTGTCTCTATAATCTTTTCATCGATGGTTCTTTCCTGTTTGTGGTATATGATTTTGTTTATTTCTTTCCATAATCATTTAGATTCTGCAGATTGTTTAAACCTTTTCGCTGCAAATGCTCGTTTAATTCTATTTATTTCGTTGTTAAGTTTGTTTCGGTATGTTTAACAAGGAATCCAGTTCTTTGATGAAATAATTTATTTTAGTATTCGGATACCGCTAAACAAATAAGAAATGCTATAATAGATTTGTATCGTTCAATTTATACCGTCAATTGCTTCAACATTTTTATACACTATGGAGGAATTACAAATAAATTCAGTACTATTTTTATAGAATAACATTAATCCACCCCCTGACTTATTAGCTCTGAGTCTATATCTCACACTGTAATTATTTATTTTATAAGGTAAAACTTGTCTTTTTAGATTAAGTTCTGATAAACAGATTATATCGAAGTTACTTCTTTCTATTATTATACCGCTTCGCGTCGACAGAGTTGCCGCTTCGCGGCAATCTCGAACCACTTTACTTAACACACCATTATTAACTATAATTGGATAAAATGAAAACTTCCGTAAAGCCCCAATTTGTTAATACTGATTAGGTAATTAATTACATTATCGTCTGTCATATCACGCTTATATACATATGGTTGTTTTTATCGTGGTCATTAAAGTTCGGAGCGCATTTGTGATAAATTGTATGCATCAAGACAATTCTTATAGAGCAGTCAAAGTGAGTTTCATTAATTTTTACGACTTTACATTTACTAGCATTTAGATTAATTAATAAGCTGTATGATATATTGTCTAGTGTAGTAATTTATGAAGCAAGTAACGTTAGGATGCTTTTAACATTAAGTACGAGAAAAGTTGAAAGTTAAAATGATGTTTGTGTTATAAAAACTATTTCACCTCTCCGGGATCTCAACGAGTTTAAGTTAACAAATTTACGAGATACTATAATACTGCGATATCAAAAATTATCTTGGTCAAGGGTGGTTGTGGAATGTAAAACGTTTGTCTTAGTTTAAATTTTTGAATATGTTTTGTTGTGTCAGAATCTGTCAAGTCATTGTGCTGAAATAAATAGGTATAAAATTTGTAGGTTATTGATGATGTCAGTGTGACAGTGACATCATTATTTCAAACGTAAACTAAGACAAACGTTTTACATTCCACATCCACCCTTGACAAAGTTATTTTTGATATCCCGGTATAATGCGCTTTAAATGCTATATAAACCGATCTCATCTTGTTCGTGATCCTTTCATTTTTTGTCGTCAAATAGTTTATACTCTAACAGTATTAAAAATTTGGAAAGTTATTTTTTCTGAATAGAATAAATAAATAAAATAAAATAAAATGATATTTCTATTGCCAAATAAACTTTCCATTACATCTAACATTACTAATAAAATTTTAGCTGTTTGTACGCGTTCAATATTTACCCTTGTAGGATATGACCTAAATCTGATCTCAATGAAAAATATAGGTTGAGCTGACATTTATGTTTATGTCTTCTTACGAACGCACCTTTAATCAGATAATTAAGTTCAGTCTATACATTGTTAAGGTTCTGAAAGGGTGTGTGATTGAAAAAAAAACGAGTGTTACTTGTTAATAAATTCAATTCTTCTAATGTAAGTAATTTGTCGCTTCTATGCCGGCAGGTGTTTCATAGCTACGTTATTTCAAAATTGAATCAATATGTTAGTAAGAATATCCTTACTGACCGCAAATAAAACTGAAATAAATTTTAGAAATTTAATTTTTTATTACGCACTTAGGATAAGTTTACTTTATGTAAAAATTGCGTCATTTGAGAGGGTTATAATAAGGGGTTCGGGTGATAAAAAAACACTAGTAAAATTTAGAGTGGTCGTTGCCAGACTTACGTAAAAACTAAATATAAGTAGCCTATTCTAAGAAAAATTTTTCGATATATTCTACCAATTATGAATTAGTGTCGTCTAAAATTTGATTCTAAAGGCCCTAGTTGATTAAAATTTTTTCCTTTGTTGGTCTTGTTATCTGTGGTTGGAGCAGTGGTTCTAAGTACTTCACTAAGTAGTATGTTGGTGATCCAGAAGCGTTCACTATTGGTTTCAGAGAGATATCTGACTTCAGAATCTTGAGTAGCCCATAGGTATCTGATTGGTGGGCCAGGAGTGGAGATGATATTTTCAATTGGAATGTGACTAGGAGTATCTGCAGAATTGCTTCTTTTGGCAAGCATTTTCGTCTCGTTCTCTGTGAGCACGCAGTCTGTTAAGTTAACCACTTCGGTCTGTTCTTGTCTCACATTCTCGGACTTGTTGTGTTTTTGACGATTGAGGTTGTTTGTCATATCGGAGAATGAGATTGCATCTAACTAGTTTCAATTCTCTTCTGTGAACAAGAAACTAGATCACACGGTGTAGAGAGAACCTACTCACACAAACAGGTACCTGCATGCTTTATGAAATCACCACCCAGGCCAAAAGTACAAGATCATCAAAACCCTGACGCAACGAGTTCGAGAGTAAAAAAAAGAATCTTCCAGCGGAATACAAACACCTGAATAGTGCATTAAAGCTAACGGGTACACCAGGAAGGATATTGAAATATCAATGAGGTCCAGAAGATTGAAAGTAGTAAAATCCGAGAATTGTCCCACTACTGCCCACGCATATTTTTCATACATATTCAAAGTCACAAAACTCATAGAAAGAATTCTACAAAAGCACGATATCAATTTCCGTCTGGAAATCAGCAGTAGCGAAAGATGCACTTAGTAATAAGCATCACAAGATACTCTTCGCAAGCTTCAAGTCGCTAGCGAAGACTAACAGTTATTACAACAAATTGGTTAAAAAGCCCAACAAGATCCATAAACATCCAGAAAAATTCAATAAAAAAGAAGAAACCCGAGACTTAACCAGATCTTGAATCTGATTCTCATGAACATCCTAACGCCACATTACAAATTTGACCAGAGCGATGCAAATCACACCCTTTTTGAACAAACATAAATTAATCTACATCCAACATCGGAAATTGTTTATATTGTTCATAGTGTTAACGCCCAAACTTGAAAATGTTTTAAAAATCTCAATTTTGGTTCTCTAGTCTATTATGCAGAAGTTAAATAAAGATAACTTTGTAAATGGTTAAATTCTTAATAGAATTTTTGTTATTTCTACTTTTGCTATTAAGGACACTTTGATTAGTTGTCCACACTGAGAAAAATATCGTCGTAAAGGGCTACCAGAATTCGGTTATTGTTCACCACTTTTCGTGGTTGAATATGCGCCAAATCCTACAGATAGAAATATTTACCACGACAACTATAGTGAGTTATAGTTTTGGGTAACTAAATAACACCAGCCAGTTTTTCCATTAAACGTCGTGGTAATTTTTGCTCTATCATATGTGATATATGAATACGACAGTATGATTCTGTAAATACAATCAATATTTTTTCCAAAATCTTTTCTGTCACTATTAAATATAAACAGACTATTACATATTGATGTTTTATGTAGTAACACTATCTTAAAATTCTACGTTTATCGTAGCTACACTAATCTGAAAAGTCTTTGTGTAACAAAACTGCTCCAATGCCCTCCACAATTTGCAGCTTGTTCAGTTAATGTTGAGATTGAAGTCACCTGCTAGAAAAACTGGACCACTTGAAGAACTACTGTTATAAAATTTTGTACAATTCTAACACATGATATCTCGCATATAGATTCTACAGATAATTTATTGATTTCATGTAATCAGCTTCAGATTGATTAAGCCAAGCCTCTGTAATGCCTACAACAGTAGGAAAAACATGGTTGCTATTGATAAAAACTTCTAATTCATTAATTTTATTTCTTATTTATTGTGCATGCAAATGCATCAGTTTTAAATTATATGGCGTTGAGACTGATGCTATAATTTACAGCATTATTTTTTTAATGATTTTGAGCACAATATAGCAACAAATTTTATTACCTAGATAAATGAGAAGAAATTTATGTGGTAATGTAGGTGTTGAATAAAGTTTTAATGTAGACTGTACATATTTATCTTGTACACTAACTATACAATAATTTTTGAACTTGAAACTAGAATTGTGACCCTTAATGGCCAAACGACAACTCGACAATAATTCTTTACATTTTCCTAACAGTTCAAGTTGTTTTCTTCTCACTTACTTAGCCAAAACGTTCCCCCAACTCTTACACTAACTTTGTCCTAAACAGTAGGTGCTTAAAAGGTATTTTAATAAAAACACTAATATTTTTTAAAAGATTTACGCGAAACAATACGGGTTCGATTCCGATAATCCTAATTTTTTTTTATTAATAAAATTATAATCGATGTTATTGTTAATACATTTTTTATAAAATGAGTTTAATATTTTTTCAAAATTTTACATTCACTTTACAAAATTGTGAAAGACAAGATCCCCAATTTTCTGTGAATAGGCATGTGCACCACACAGTTGGAGTTATGGTATGGGGAGCTATTGCTATTGGAAGTAGGTCACCTTTGGTCTTCATTAGAGGTAACATGACTGCTGCAAGGCTACATCCAGGAGGTCGTAGACCCCCATATTGTACCTTTATGTTCAGACCATCCCCAACAGCACATTCCAACAAGACAACGCACGACCTCATGTTGCTAGGGTTTCTTTGGCTCATTTTGAGGCCAATCAAATTGCTTTGTTGCCTTGGTCACTAAGATCTCCTGATCTTTCGCCCATCGAGCACGTCTGGGATATTATGGGAAGAAGATTAATCAATTTACCTCACCCTGCATGAACTCTAGCGGCTTTGCAGCATCAGTTACAGATAGCATGGGATGAGATATCTCAAGAAGAAATCGATCACCTCATTAGAAGTATGCCCAAACGTGTTAATGAGTGCACAAGACATCGTGGTGGAGCAACACATTATTAAGTTTTTTGAAAAAGTTAACAGTTTAATTTTTATCAAATTGTGATCGTTTACTAATCTAATTCGTATACACTAGTATACCAAAAATTGTTCAAATAAATTCATTATTACTGGGTGTTCTTCTTTCTATGTCACTTAGTATATATTCTAGTATAATTCTTATAAGAAACACTTACAATTACAATTTCGATATAATCAACACATATTTATGAATCGATAGATGAATTTCTAATATTACCGCTTCCTTAAATTTCGACCTTTTAGGTCTGATCTATCAAAGATGTTTTATTTTTATTGTAACAGTTATTTATACAGGGTGACCCAGGAATGCGTAATTGGTCTTATTTGTTATTGAAGATATCGACAGCGGTTTTCACCACTAAGTAAGCATACGTATGCTACACATTCTAAAGTTATGTTTTTTAATGGAGATTTATCATCTCTCCACTTACTGAACGTAACGCTGCAATAATTCTATTTTTCATGTCTTCTGGTGTCGTATGTTTGACTCTACAAACTTTTCATTTCATATATACCCACAAGAAAAAACCTGTAAGCGTCAAATCGGGCAAGCGAGCTGGCTTAGTAATGGGTCCTCCTCTTACTATCAATTTCTTATGAAAAGTTGCATTTAAATACTGACGAACAATCCTGTGATATTTTACTGGGGCACCGTCTTGTTGCAACAACATACCTTTTCTTGTTATTAAATAATATGGGTAGATTTTCTTAAAGAAGTTGCAAATATTGGGCCCCATCAAAAACACCATCAAAGAAAAATGGACCTACTAGTTGTGATCCAATAATTCTTCCCCAAACATTAAGCAATTATGGATTCTGTTGATCATCAGTCCGACGAGGCCAGTGCTTCATCGCTAAATAATATATTCAAAAAATCTTTATTTCCGCTAATCATTTCGCGCATGTTTCAGAAAAATGCATCTGTTTTGAATATCTGGTTATTGAAATATTTATGTAAGTCTACGTGATACGGATGAATCATGTGCTTTACTATAATCATCTTGACGGAACTCTGTGAGATGTCTATTTCAGCTGTAATTTCTCGTGTGCTTATACTTGGGTTTTCTTGTAACATAAGTAAAACATCCTATTGACTTTTTATCAATATTCCTTCTCAATATTTTTTTCATATTTAATGTTGCCAGATTCTTTAAATCGGCCTTTAAGATTTTGAGAAGAAATGACTTGGGGTATTCTCGCATAAGGATACTATTTATGGTATATTCTGCTGGCTAATAGAACATTTTGATCGGCTTCACCAATACACTAATACCATATTGACTAATTCTTGATGTACGAAATTTATTTTAACGTCGAGAAAAAATGTACAAAAATAGCAATGTAGGTAACTGCACTGTCAACGCGTCAACAGAAATATGGGGTATTTCATTTATAAAAAAAGAGTTATTTAACTTTTTGCGTTTTAACACACCCTGTATATTGTGTGCGTATGTGAATCAAAATTTGGATTTTTACTAAAACTCCAAATTATTCTAAAATTTTTTGTGACTAGTTTGTCGGAAAATATCCATCGGCTACTGGGCAGTTTTTTTTCTAACAAAAAGTTTAATAACGTCGAAACCAAAAGAGCTAGACCCGTATTATTCTATAAAAAATCCCATTATTTTTTTATGTTAAAAGTAATTATGTAAAAATATTCAGGACGTTCTATTTAAAAAAACATAATTTTGTATAGAAACACTCTGTTACAGTCAAGTTTTTTAGAATGTGTAGCATAAATGAACTTACTTGGTGGTGAAAACCGCATGTCGATATCTTCAATAACAAAAAGATATGGACCAGTTACACATCTCCGAGTGACACTGTATATGTACCTAAAATAAATAAATCGGCAAGGCCATCAAATGCCCATTTATGTCGTATTAATTTTTAGTAGACCTTTATCATAATACCTTATAATGTAAAGTTATTATGTAATCTTCACACGATAACAAATAGTAGAGATTACATGTATAAATGGTATTGGTGAAGTCGTAAGTATATATTTATCACTACTAACCATACATCATGAAGTTCCTCAAGGACCTATTATCTACTTGAATGATCTTCCTGTCAATTTTCTAACTTCGATCCTAATGTATGCAGGCCACGTTTGCGTTAATATTTAAGCCATATCAGTAAATAACCTTACACAAAATACTACAAATAATGAGGTTTTGAATAGGAACGCACCAATTTCGAATTGCTATTTGGGACATATAAATGACGCTTTAATATGTCATTAAATGGCGGCCGATGATCACAATTCTTGTTCGGTCGTAGTTACTTTACGTAACCTAAACGGGCCAGTTCGTTCATGTGATTTAGCACCCCTGGACTTTTTGGTTTACACCAACAAATCTGCAACTTTCGACGCCTTGAGATTTAATATTAAACGTGCCATTGCTAACATTCGATCCGATTAGTGTGAAAAGGTCATAAAAATTGGGTTGAACGGATTCATTTCGCAAACGTTTACGTGGAGGACACTTGAATGATGTCGTGTTCCATACCTAATGTCATGAATTCCATTAATTTTCTAACAAATTTTATGTTTTATTTGAAAAAAAAGTTGGTTTGCTTTTATTGGAAAACCCATAATTACTTTCTCAAATTTAGAAATCATAAAATCTGTAAAATTTAACAGTGTAAACTATAACTTAATCTCGAGTGATCCAGTGGTCACTGTCCTAAATTCTGACAAACGTTCCGTTATTTACTTCGTCTACAACAACTTAAAGAAGTACATCAAAATGATCTGGGTACACTTGTTGATAACAGATTAAGTAACCTTAGCGTTAAAGTCTCTAGGGAAGCTTTTGATTCGATAGATGCTTCAAAAAAGAAGAATATACACCTGGAAGAAATTACGTCCCAAACAAATGTAATGAACACGCACCTAACCGTTTATTATTATTACGTCTGCCCAAATAAGAATCGACCTGGCCGACTATTTTTTCAAATAGTATGGAATTTAGGAAATAAAATGCTTGTGTACATAATGTATAGAGAAATTATTTATTTCCTGAATTAAAGGCGCTTTGAAGAATCCTCGGAGAGGTTGATTTTTATTTATAACGTTATTTTGTGACGTCATTATTCTTCTAGATCAGTATTTGTTACTTTCATTTGTTAAAGTTTTGAAGAATATTAATCTTTAAATGATTTTGTCTTCAAAACTTTCAATCGAGTTTCGTTAATTGAGCAAACGACGAAGCTTTTATAGAAAATTTGCGTTTGATTGCAAGTGTATTCCATGCAAATTCTTCGACTGTTGAAAGGAACGAAAAACCACTAGTTTTACAAGCGGACCAAAGAGATAGTAGCTTATAATTTTGTTTGTAAATTTTGAACAATGATGTGACTGGTCCTTGAGCATCTTTAGTTTTTGAAGGGTTTCATTTGGCATCATCAGGTGATACTGCTCTCTACTGTGCAATAATTTATTTTTGGCTAAATCTTAATTTGTAAGATGGATACCGTACTTTATAATCATCGAGTCTAACCGGTTACGGAACATTACGAAAATGGTGTGCTTTTAGAACAGATGATTCTTAGATTTTGATTATGGCAAATAGTTTCCGATTCCTTAACTGATGCAAACTGTAAGGTGAGCATTGTGCTATATCTACTCATTAAACTCTGCAAATGTGTTCTGATTTCACTATATCGATCCCCTCATACTGAAATTGAAGAATTTTTTTATTTTATTAATCAAATTCAAATTTGTTTCAATAAATCTTTTCCATTAATCATTAACAAGATCAAAGCCAAATCTAACTACCAATGTTCTAAGAAATGCGTAACCACCGACATAAAAGCAATGTCGATGCATATAAAAAACCTTTATTGGCTAAGATCGCGTATTAATAATACCAATTTAAATATCCTATACAAAATACGAAAGTCTAAATATAGCAAACTTATAATGACTGCGAAACGTCAATACTATGACCAAAAACTGCAAACTGCAAGTAATCCATCTAAAGCAATCTGGAAAATAATTAAGTCTAATACAAATTCAATGACTAACTCTAAGAACAACGCCTGTAAGATCTAGTTGACGATTGCATTGTTGACAATGCTGCTGAACTCTGCGAACTTTTTAACAATCATTTTTTGGATAGTGTGGATAAAATTTCTAACATCAAGTTTGTTACCAAAGAAAACAATTCTTGACGTACGATTTCACCATGTAATCTATTGTATCTCTTTCCAGTGAGTGAAAACGAAGTATACAATATTATAAATACTGTCACGTACAAACATTCAGCAGGATCAGACGACATACCATGCAAAGTTATTAAACATGTTGCTCATATTATTACACCGCCATTAACAAAAATAATCAATAATTCCTTTATTCAAGGAGAATTTCCGCAATCAATAAAGATATCGAAGGTTATCCCGATATATAAGAAAGGCTCTAAACTTGATATCAATAATTTTAGACCCGTAGCTCTGTAGTCAGTGTTTTCAAATTTTTTTGAAAAATGCATGTTTAACAGATTAACGGATTACTTAAATAAACATAAGATGCTTGCAATTTGTCAGCATGGGTTTCGCAAGGAGCGAAACACAACCACAGCGATTTACGACATTGTATCAAAAATACTCAACAGTATTGATAAAAAGCAAATTACAATAGGTGTATTCTTTGATTTGTCACGTGCTTTTGACGTAATAGATCACCACATAATGCACGAAAAACTAACAAATTATGGCATATCTGGTTAAGCATTAAATTGGGTAAAGTCATTTCTAATGGACAGTAAGCAATATGTACAAGTTCATGGAAAAAAGGAAGAACTAGTTAATTACGCCCATAAATCCAGCATACGCAACATAACCAAGGGTACTCCTCAAGGTTCAACGCTGGCACCTCTGCTCTTTTGTTGTATTGCAATGACCTATACATGAACTTAATAAATGAGAACATTAAGGTATGTCAATTCGCAGATGACACGTCAGTCATTGTGTCGGGGATACTATTGACGCTACAGTAAATTTAGCAAACAATGTGATCTCAACGATGTCAGATTGGTGTAATACTAATAAATTAGTGCTTAATTCTGCAAAACTCACAGCATAGTTTTTACAAATTCTCACACTCGTAGTGATTTCAGTGTTTTGTTAAAAATTCGTGGAAAAGTATTGTACAAGAAAATTCCATAAATTTCTTAGGTGTAACATTGAGTGCCAAGTATTCGTGGAACCAACAAATAGACAAACTATGTCAAAAAATGAGTAAAGGTTATTATGCCATACTAAATTCGTGGGATATACTCAGTAACAATTGTATTATTATGTATAATACGGAATAATTTTCTGGGGAATTATGTGTTTTGCAAAATACGATGCCTACTGTGTTCCATTATTTAAAAAAATGTGGGATAATGACAGTTTACTCTTTGTATTTGTATAGCCTAGTCATTTTTGTTTTTAAAAACTTCAATTTGTTTCAAACTAACAGATGTGTTAACGGTGGAAGAAATACGAGAAACTTCAATGGTTTAAGTATTCCCCTTCACTCGACTAGATTGTTCGAACTCGGCCCATATCATATGGGTATCAAAGCCTTTAATTCTCTTCCGCTCAGTATAAATTCGGCAAAAGGCCTTGAAGGTTTCAAACAAAAAGCTAAATGTTTCTTTACAAACAATGTACCTTATAAAATCGCCGATTTTATTGTCTGATTGCGACTGTTTTTTATTGTGACGTAACAAATATGTTTTATTGTATTTTTTTTATACTTATATATTGTTTACTATACATATGACCATTATTTTTTATATATGACGTATCTGTTACTTTGATGACGTTTCCTATATTCATGTAAAATGAATCTGAAAGGACAATAAATAATATTATTATTATTAATGTTGAGTTTCTGTGTTTAAAAAAATAGTTAGGTGATATGTTTACTGTAACATACTTAATAATGTTCCCAGTATATTATTATTATTAATTTTTACATAGAAATACATAGTTATGTCAGAGTCTGATAGCTGAAGTTGTAGAAATTTATTAACAATCTGCTCTTCTGCACACTGGATCACAAGTGCGGCCATTTTTAGATCTCTAATAATCTTGCTAAGTTTTGTATACATCACCACCCCTTCTGAGGCAACTTTTTTTATTAAAGAAACGCCAGACACGTAATCTTATAGAAAAACGGCAATATTTCATAGTACCGGGTTTTCGAAACTTTATTTCTGTTTACTATTATTAAATTCTAAAATTCTGAATTTTGGATTATGGTTTCAAAAACATAAAACACATTTTGATTTAATTGCCCCAAATGCGAGGCAGTCTAACTTTCTTTTCGAAATTCGTATAGTCGCAGTAACAACCACTGGCCTGTCCAATCGCTGGACATAACAATTTTACATTTTTTTCTTTAGGGGTACTTCATGATCTAAAGAGAAGAATTCGTAAATAAATTACTGCGATCCCTCTAGAAACTTTAGTCAAAGTTTGGGAAAATTTCTCAAAACGATTAGAACTTGGCGATAAGAAAACGGAGGGCACTTGTCAGATATTATTTTTAAGTGGGTGTCATTCTCAAATCCAAACTCTTTATCTTAAGGTGTATTAACCATTTTAGTAAAATTTTGCAAAAAAAAGCCTTTGAAACCAAAAATATTAATTTGAAAAATTCTGTACTTGAACAGCAAATACTGTGAAGCATTGGTAGAAATGAAATCAACTGATAAGATTTTTTTACCTGCTGTTTAGAAAAAAACTTTTTTTTTTAGTTTATGTTGAATAAAAAGTGAAATATATAATGAATACGCCACGAAAACTAAAAAAAAACAACACGGCAATGTGTCTCACTTAAAAAGCGCTTCATAAAAAGAAAAACACGAATGATATATCATTTTCTATTTAACTGCAAGAATATTTTACAAACACCACGGTCTTGTTCTTTTGCTAACGCAATCGCTTTACTTACGACCAAACGCAAAAATTTAAAAATATAATGGCGGTACCGCTTACTTACACTAGTGAACGCAAATTATACCGAAGTTGGCTTAAAAATTATTTACAGAATCACGAAGATCATGATCGGTTTTTGTTTAGAACAAAATAACTAATTTAGCATCAAACTGGAAATTCACAAACCACATCTCAGTTCGTTGATTTTGCGACAATAGCATTACCAAACAAAAACAAAAAAAAATACGCAAGAACGTTTTCTAACTTAATTCGGCTATTCGTAACTACACACGAAATCACTCAATACACGATAGTTTCAGGAATAAACAATCAGATTACTTATAGTTAGTTTTCTTCTGATGAGACGAATAATCCGTTTTGGGGTATACACCAAAATTTCCCAATGTTTATGTTGTTGTTACACTAAATTTCTTTAAACAGTAACGTTTTTATTACGCCGATTACTCGTTCAATGTTTCACGATATACTTTGCTATATTTAGTTCTCAGTTTTAAGATATATTGTTGAATAATCCGCTAGAGTTTGTTTCGACTTTTTATTTAAATCGTACAAAAAATTCCTTTAGTTTTGCGAACTAGATTGTTTCTTATCTTTATTATCAACGTAAGTTTAACACATGCATACAAATCACTTCTTAATAGTTACGTGGACAATGATTCGCATACTTTCATTACCTGGCGGTTGTTTTATTTTAACAACATTATTCCGTTAAGTTTTGTACATGGATCTACTACATATTATTAATCTGAAGTCTGAATATAGACTACCTAAAAAATATCAAGATTCAAACGGGGGAGTACGTCTCTCTTCTTTTAATTTCTACATACACAACGAAGCTTACAAAAAAAATACATTAATAGTTTCTCAAAAAGATAAACACTCTACAAATTCAGAATTTTAACCGTGGTTTGTAATCAGTGTATATTGTTCATTTTATGAATAACAAATATCCAATTTATTTTATAAAAACCATAACATTCAAGCTCTTTCTTGGAGCAAACAAAGAGTTTATTAATTCAGCAAAATTAAAACGGCGACATATGGGATATGTTTCTACAAAACCTTTGATAAAAACTGTCGAGATAAACATTTATTTAAAGCTTCAACGAGAGAAACCATAGATAAAGCTTTTTCCGACACCACGTCTGATTCAGATAACAAATTAGAAAAAAGGAAACAACTATTGTAGCAAAAGTGAATATGAAAAACATACGTGCTTTATCAACACGAACGAAATCTAATTAAAATTACAGTACAACTCAAGGAATACTTTATAAGACCAAACTCATTTACTCAGAAAAATGTAAATTTTCACCAAACAGAGGTGACATGTGGTACTGATTTAAAAAAATCTAAATAAATAGTTATAATTGATAAAGTAGATATGTAGATATTAGAGTTGAAAGCAATTTTAATTTGATCCATTTTATAAACCGGAAGACTTCTTTTAGTATACTTGTCGAGAAAGGGTCATCAAGTTTTGCTTGTAGTATTTTAATTTTTGATTGTGAAAGAATACGTCTCAAATGATCCATTGAATCATCAATAAAATTGTAAGAGTAACACTTATTAAGCGTAATTGAAGGTTCATCAGACAAAACGTTTTTTTTTTAGAATTACATCGTGTCAAAATACTAACTGTAGTTTCAACTGTTTTTTTATGACTACTTATTAGAACTAAGATGTAAAAAATTGTTACACCAAACCAAATTTTTGAAACTGTCGAGAGTAGGGTGGAGAAGTGGAATTCACAAAAGTGAAGTTAACCGTAATTGGGACGGTGGTTGTTGGACCTATGACGATTCTTGTTTTTTATACACTGATGCAGTTATTTAATTACAGTTGGTGTTTCATCCAATTTTAATAATTTTTAGTTTCTCGTAAGAGCACTTTTTTTTAACGTATATGTTTTAATTTACATATAGTAAGTCCAAATGGTATGTATCAATCTAGCATCATATAGATTTTAATAGTATTAGTTTTATTATTTAATTGTTTCATAAAGATAAGTACACTTTAAATATTTATCTCGCTCACACATATTTCATACTGTATATACAAAAAACTACTGCATAAAGTTCTAGAGTATTCAATAGAGTGTTAGTGTGCTCAGAGAAATTAAGATAATTTTATTATCTGAACACCTCTGTACGATTGTTCCCTTTGCAGAATTCTAATATCTTTGTTAATAACAGAAGTCATCAGTTCAAAAATGAATGAATGCGTTCTTTTTAATAAATAAAAAATCAGTCAGATGGACATACAATATAATTTTTAAAAACTCCAACGATTTGCTCAAACAATGTGTTCTTTTTCAATCACTGCTTTATTAAGAAAACACGTTGACTGAACGAACAATAATACAGGGTGTCACGATAAGGGTACTGAAACGGCTGTATCTCAAAATGGTAAACCCTAGAGATTTGGGGAAAAATCGTTATGGATAAAGACGTTTAGAAAATGTCTGGAAATTATTTTTAAAGTTCGTAAATTGACCACTATGGGCGTAACTGCTATAAAGAAACATAAAGTTCATGTATCTCGGAAAATTGGACAATAAGCCATAACTTTGAAAACATCATCTGATACCTTGTGTGTTACGGTATAATTTTGCTTTATGACATTTTTCGTATCCGTCATAATAAGAGAAGTGAGGAGCCAATGCATTTTTCGATATTCACATATTATTATCTTCTAAAGCTAAAGTATTGAAGCTGTTTGAATATTCGTGGTCTCGTTTGAAAAAGCACATTTTATGTTCTTTGAAAATATTCAAGCCTTATGTATTTATTTTCAATCTATAAGCTTTGCGACATCTAGTGTTGACTTGTGTTAGCGATCACGTACGCAAAGGTTCGCATTAAGCAACTTTGTCGACAGGTAAGTAAAAGCAGTTGCATAAGTCAATCCATCGATAATTAAAGCCAACATAAGTGTTAGCAAAAATAAAAATTTTTGAATCGCCTGCTGTAAGTTCCCAAGAGGTTGTACAATAGCAAACAAACACTGAGAATTACTCGACAGCTGTTTCGTCCTTTTGGGACTCTTCAGGAGTCAGACAACTCGAGTGTAAGTTCACTATTGAATCCTAAAAGGACAAAGCAGCTGTCGAGGGATTCCCAGTGTTTGTTTGCTATTGTACAACCTCTTGCGAACTTACAACAAAGAATAAAAATAACAGATATAGTCGTAATTGCGAAAGGTGTCTTATGATTCATAGCATTTATCTTTTTTAACACGAACAAGCAAATGAAGTAAGCATATACATTTTACTTATTGATTGGTGTTAAAGAAAGATGAATGCGATGAATCATAAGACCTCCCAATTACGACTATACGATAATAATATGTATCCATGACACTTCGACTGAACTAGAGAATTTCCTACCATTATTTTGTTTAACTTCCACGATATACACTTAAATTTATTATTTCTTTTCTATAACATTATATTCTAAATTTATATTTTTTACTTGTTAATTGTATTTGACAGAAATTATATATTATGTGTCTTATAAAAGAAAATGATAAGGGTTTCACATACACACTTTTGTTTGACATTAATTACTATCGTATCTGGTCCCTGGGCGGCGGTGTTTGCCATTTCTAATTTGTTTAGATTTTTACCTAAGCGGTAAACTGAAAATACCTGTTTTTTTCAAGAAAAACTAACAAACAATGAAAAGATGATGAAAAGGATCAATATTAAATGGGATTTGATTTTCACTATCAATAACACCCAGAAAACAAGCGACTTCTTTTATTGTACATTGTTTGATGTAATTGACAAATATGTGCCCAAAGTTAAGCTGTGTAACAAATCCAAACATTATCCTACATAGCTATCTAATGCGACCATCAAAAAATACAGCTTAAGAATAAACATTGGTCCAAATATAGAAAGTTTAAGATGATGTATGACCTTGTTATTGTTAAGAGACTTAGGATTGAAATTAGAGCTGACTCTGGTATTGAATATGATCAATTCCTACGTCAGTCTGAGATATCACTATGCTCCAATCCTAAACAGTTTTGGACATTTGTTAATAAAAAGAGGAATTCAACAAATTTACCTGGCTCTATGATGTGAAAGCATAATGAACTTACATCTCATCAAGGTATAGTTGAAGCTTTTGCCTCATATTTCTCGAGTGTCTTCACTGAGGGTACAAATGTTAGTGTTGACTCTAACGGTGATTCATATTTAAAGTTATCTAAATATTGCCGTGCTTATGGCTGTTCTTTTTCTGTTGACTGTGCCTCCAGTGATATGCAGACTTTTTTTTAAGTGTTCCACATATTTGTGCAAGTGATATTCTGAAAGCTGTAAAGAAACTTCATGCTACTAACGTCAAAGTAGTCTGGATTACATTCCGCCTTTTCTTATTAGTGATTGCATTTCATGTTTCCTTGATCCTCTAACACACATATTTAATGTAATTTTAAGAACTAGCCAGTATCTATACTTATGGAAGCATTCTAAGTTAACTCCAGTTTTCAAAAATGGTGACAAGTCCGATATTAAGAACTATAGACCTATAACCTTACAGTGTAATTTTGCCAAGATATTGGGCAAGATATTGCTGACGTCATTTATTCCCATGTCATATCGTTTATTGCCCCTCAACAACATGGTTTCATCAAAGGTCGATCTACCGTCTCAAATCTTTGCAAATTTACAACTTTTGTATCAAATGTCTTAGATAATAGATGTCAGGTTGATGTTATCTATACCGATCTTTCCAAGGCTTTTGATAAGGTCAATTTATGTTTGTTACTCAAAAGGCTTAGTTATTACGGTTTGTGTGACAATTTAGTACTATTAATAAAAGCAATGCTGTCTAATCGTTTACAGTTTGTAGAATGTAAGGGCTTTAGATCAAAGATGTTTAATGTTAATTCTGGTGTTGCCTAGGTTCTGTTCTTGGGTCCATTATTGTTTATTATATTTTATAATAGTGTTGTACAATACCTTAACTGTGATATTTTTGTATATGCGGATGATGCTAAGGTTATAATTAATTACTCAGATTGTTTTGACTTACAAACTTTCGAGATAAGTTTATTGAATGGTGTAACAAAAGTTTACTAGATGTTAACATTAGTAAGTGTAAAACTATTTCATTTTGCAGGAAATCCAATGTCATTCAGTTTCAATATAATATTAGAGGACATGTGCTAGAAAACTGTTGTCAGATTAAGGATCTAGGTGTCATTATGGATAATAAACTAAGTTTTGTCCCTCACATTTTAGATATATGTAATAATGCTGTTAAAATGCTTGGTTTGTTATCAGAAACACGCAAGAGTTTAAGGATACTAACTGTATTAAGCTATTGTATTACTCACTTGTTCGCTCACGTCTGGAATACTGCAATATAATTTGGTCATCTTATCATCAGCTTTACATTGATATGATAGATAATATCCAACGTAAGTTTGCTAAATATTTATTTTTAAATCGTTTGGATCTTATCCAATCAGACACTGTGACACACCTTGGCTATTTAAACGTTGTCGGCTTATTTCATTAAAATCTCGCAGAAGTGTTGCCTGTCTAATTTTCTTTCAAACATTAATTAATGGTTGTATTTGCAGCGTCTCTCTGGTTAATGATATAAATTTTAATATTCCTAGGCTTTTAAGTAGACAACCTGTTACTTTTGTGTGCCAAATTCCTAACACGCATTTTCATCTTAACAGTCGTATAATATATTTTTGTAGGCTATATAATAGCTTAAGTAATGTTGCTGATCTTGACATATTCTTTATTGATTTTTGGGTTTCTGTATTTGAATATTATTACTTATATTTTGTTAGTTCGTAGTCATTTCAATACGATTCAAAACTAATTTGAAACCACTGCAGTGATTTTTGTTTCTCTGACTAAGGTTTATTTGATTGAAGTACTCAGTTTTCAATATATTTCTCTCTAAATCGAAAACGATGCCGTTTTCACTAAAATTTAGCCATAAAAGCATGGTAAAAATAGTACCATTCCATTTAAGTTTTTCGAAAAATTACAGAAATAAGTATTCGTTTCAGATAATGCTATTTAGTTCATTTCTTTTAAACTAATTAGTTCAATAACAAAATTCTCTTAAAAGAATTCAAAATGCCTTTTCAAAAAAATTATACCGTAACGCCCAAACTGTCAAATGATGTTTTGTAAGTTATGGTTCATTGTCCAACTTTCCGAGATAGCATGGATTTTTTGTTTCCTTATAGCAGTTACGACCTCTAGTGGTCAAATTACGAACTTCAAAATAATTTCTTTCACACTC
This sequence comes from Abscondita cerata, assembly GCA_030710515.1. Taxonomy (NCBI): domain Eukaryota; kingdom Metazoa; phylum Arthropoda; class Insecta; order Coleoptera; family Lampyridae; genus Abscondita; species Abscondita cerata. Next base: position 40,237 of record JALBCR010001468.1, on the reverse strand, counting down.
TTTATTTACAAGAATTTTTTCTTCAAATTTACCATTTTTGAGATACAGCCGCTCTGTACTTTTATCGGAACACCCGATATGCAACGTAAATTTACTTTGTATATAAAGTTTGTATATAAAATTGAGCGTCTAAACTTTTCTGTAGCATAACTCTACTAAAAGGAGCTCTAACTAGAGAGTATAGATATAACATCTAACAGACAGAACACTTCTTGAGCAAGAACAGTTCTGAAAAAGTTATATTAATAATAATCAGATAGTTACACTAAATTTTGTCGCAAAAAAGAAGTACCCTCAGTACAAGTGATTATTTTTAACATATTAACAATCAATTAAGTTAAAAGTTACTTCGTATAATTACATCGATTTTTAATTGCTACATTAAACATTAAAACTCCAACATTTAAATAAAAAATGTTCAAGATTTGTTTATTCCAACCAAGGTATTGTCTCGATTTCAATTAACACGAGTGTACCATACAAAAACTTCATATAGTATTATTAAACTGTAATTACGCGTGACTTTCACGGTTGTAAGAAATTTATTTAGCAGATAATTTTGTTGGACGTTACATGTATAACAAATTTTCACTACAAATTCCAATGCATCGTAACTCCAAAAATAAAAAAAAAACGTGTTTAGGTCAAAGATATGAATAAGCTTTAAAAAGTAGGTATGATAGTTATCAATAAGAGTTTGAACACGTTTTTACTTTTACTACTACTATTACTATTCACAACTTGCGTTGTTGTAATTTTTACAGAAACTTGAGCAATTAATCAATTCAGATAGTTCACCAAAACGATGTTAAAAATAAGTAAGCTGAACTAATTAAAAATATCAAATAAAATTAGAATTGATTACACCAGAAATATTAACATAAACTCAATTTTGTAAGATAACATAACAAAATACGTTTGAAATTAATTATGTTATTAAATTGAATTGATATGAAGAAAGAAGACTGTATTATATTTTAAGTTTTGAACTTTTTGCCAAAGTTATGTGGTTAAAAATTGAGATTGTTTCGACATGACGCATAGTTAAAAATTATATCAATTCTATCATATTGTATGACTTAAAATGATAAACGCTTTTTTCTATTTCAAAACTTTTAATGTGAAAAATGTTTTCTTAACATAAAAGTGTATTTACATTAATAGGTCCACTAACATATGAGGATATTTTTTGTGAATGCCAAACTCTGGCACTATGACACACAGACACAATATTCTAAAGTATTCACCTTGGTTGTTGCACAGGGTGGGCAAATTTCGACGTTTGTATAGGGTATCTCGGTAACCATAAGAGATAGAGAAAATGAATGTCGGTGTCTCGATCTGGTTTTTCGAGAGAAACTAGAATCGGCTATCGTCTTTTGTTTTTGAGTTACAGCGAAATAATCGATTTTTTTACATTTTTAAAAGTGCCTATATTCTAGTGGTTTATTAAGTTAGAAAAAAAACTGGTAATACCTGCTTTAGACATTTTTTTGAGAGGAATTCAATGGCGTTGACGGATTTTAAATATCTACATTTGTTTACGAGTTATGAAATAATATTTTTTTTCTTTAATAGAAACCATAGTTGGCTGTGATTTATTTTCCAATATCAAATAAAATTATCGTAGTTACCAAAGACAATTTGTTTTAATTTTATGACGGATGTCATGCATGTATACTGCCTCTAATTACGTTACCTCATTTCCATTCTTCAATCGTCTGAAAAGTAAGAAATGACTTACGAAACTATAAAAAGTATGATACGTTAGAATGATTTATTCAAAATAATAAAAGTTCCGGCATTGCATCGGAAATATACTTCAATCGTTATCCAGAAAGAAGACAACCTCATAAGTCTATGTTTGTTATGCTTAGTGTCTACAAGGAGACCAAAATTTTTGTTTCACGAGAAATTTATGTCAGATGTGTTTCCACAGAACATGAGAGATTTCTGTGCAACACTCCCGAGTTAATAAATTTTTCTATCATGAAACAAGGTGTCTCTGAATGCGCCGTTTCCACAATCAATGTACATGTCAAGTAAAAAAAACAATAATTTGTGTTGTGGAGTGGTTTTATAATAAAAATATGTCAACAAAAAGGGCTAGAAGAAATGCTGCAGCTTGTTATTAATACCTTGCCGTTAAGTCCCGTGAAAAGAAAAGGTCTCACAAATATTGGGTGAGAGATTGGATTAAAAGAAGGAAACAATAATTTAATGGAAACATTATTAAAAGAACTGAAAAGAAAAGATTAAGAATAAACACTTTCTTCGAATGTCCGTAGCTGATTTTGTTATTTGTTGGACAAAATAAAGATTGTAATAGAGAAACAAAACACGCATACGCAAGATGCAATTTCAGCTGCAGAACGACTAGCCGTTACTCTTCTTTCTTTGGCTATCGCTAATTAAACACCATGATAAATTTAAAATTTGGACATCAAAATTAATAATAAAAATTTGGAAATTTGTAAAAACGTCTACAAGCAATAACTTTTAAATTAAATCAAAAAACTAAACATGGTTATTTGGGTTGACTGATTATTACTTATTTTTAAATAAATCTAACCTACTAATTATTGTAAGTTATTAAAAAAATCATTAAACTCTCTATTCATAATATTTAGTCCTTACAAAATGTATATTTTATGACGTTTCATTTTTTCTGTAGTTAAAACTGAAAATAAAAACGGCAATTCTTATTGTCAACGTATATATTTAGTTTTTTGACAAGAATTTATTACATAATTATAATTAAGATACCAAGTTATAGTTTAAAATTAAATGAAAACTTTTTTTAAATAAAGGTATTACTATATAAATAAATATAAGAAATCAATAATGGGTGTGACCTCCATTATTATTGATACATTCTTGGAGGCGTCTGCTCATTGACGCTATCAAGGTATCAATATAATTAATATTAATCGTTTCCCATGCGGTATCAATGGCTGCAATTAGTGCATTACGGTTTACTGGTATAAAATTTGGCCCTTGTTGTCTTCGGATAACAGCAAGTATTCGAGCCCAAACATTTTCGATAATGTTAAAATCTGGGCTTTTTGCTGGCCAGGGTAACAGCTCCAAGTTATTTTCTCGTATCCAATTGCGCACAACCCGCGAAGTATGAATAGGGGCGTTGTCCTTTAACAACAAAAATACATTATGAAAATGTTAATTCAACAGATCCCGAACTATTTTTGGAGAAAGTATAGTGAAATAAGAATACTTACTTGTTGGAAAATATAATCTTCGTCTGGATAAAACACTTCGACTGAAGGTTTCATAATAGTTTCCAAAATATCTAAATACGCAGCAGAATCAAGACGTCCATCGATAGCCCAACAAACTCCTGGACCCCGCGCGCTAACCCAACCCCACACATTCACAGAAAAATAACCACTTCGTTTTTTAGGACATATGTGATTATTTTCGTAACGAGTTCCTTCCATTCTAAAACTTTTAGTGGTCCATCGTTGCGGCTATTGAACGTTTTTTCGTCGCTAAAAATCACTCGATTCCAAAATTCCAAAGGTTCGTTCACATATCGCCTTGCAAATTCCAGACGACGTCTCATATTTTCGTCACTGAGAACTTCTTTCGCAGCAGCATTATACTTCTTTATTCCCATCTCCTTTAATCTTTTTGTGCAGTTATACGGCATCCGGAAAAATGTGTATCTGCTATAGCCCTGAGTATGTAGCAAATGGTTGTTCTGTTACGTAATGAAACAACTCGAGATCTTGAGCACGTGTAGATACTTTAGGTCTACCACTTCCGATGGCTCTTTCCAAAGTGTGTTCAAGATTCCATTTTACTCGGTAATGCCCTACGGTGCTTTTGGTATATCTAACATACGTGAAATTTCACGCACGCTACGGCCCGCCGCTAATTCCGAAACAATCCGCGCTTTCAAATCAGCACCGAGATGAGGTGGCATTTTCACAACACTTGAAATTTTAAACTAAAATGGAATTTACATTTCTTACTTTATTTATTGGTTCACACTACCCCTTCTCAAACAGTAGGTAATTGTTTATTTATTACATACTTCTAATGACCAATGTAACAACCCTTAGAGCAATATGACTCAAAGGAAGTAAATTAAACAAGCAAGGATATTCTATTGTTATTGAAACTTATTCATAAAGTAAAAGCCATTTCCTTATAATGCTAATGGACAGGATTTTCTTTTAAGTATTAAGATTACAATAGAGGACTTATAAACTTTCGAAAATATCTAATTATAAATATTTACACTGCAATTGCGCTTTTTCCTTAATAATTTCTTAGCAATAACATACACGTTCTTGGTTTTAAGTTGTCATAAATTTGATATGATATAAATTTGTGTTTCTAATATTACATCACAAACTAATCTTTATTCGCCAAAAATTGTTGCTTAAGTTGTAAAGCTTCGTACACACCTGAACAACAAACATAACAACGAACCGAAAGTCAAACAGAACGACAAACGATCTTTTATGATTTCCACAATCCGAACAACAAACGGAACGTTTGTGCTGTTCCCATAATTATTTTCAGTAGTTTTCAGTTCATATATATTTATTATTGAGAAGAGAAAATTGCGGAAAACAAGAAGATAGTGCCAACCAAATTTTTACGCACAAAGAAGAGTAAAAATTATAATTTACTTCGCTTTTTTTATTTTGGAAATTTCCCGCCCAAATGATGCTAATAGGGACATCATTTTTTTCTTGCATTCTTAAACACTGATTAATTTAAAACATATTACCTAAAACACAACAAACCCACAAAATGGAAGACAAAAAATAAATAATTTAATTCTCCCGCATAAGTTTGTTCGCCGTTTTGTTTAGATTCGTCCAAACCTGCAAACGCATTCGCGCGCATTTTCTTTGATGTCGGAGAAAAAACCGACAAGTTGCGGGAACGCCGCAAACCGTTCGTGGAACAATCAGGACTTGCGAATCTGTTCTAAAATTCGTACGTAGCACCGTCCAAATTAATGTTCCGATTGCCGTTCGGTTCGTTGTTCTGTTTGTTCCTCGGTTTGTTGTTCAGGTGTGTACGAAGCTTTACAATAAGCATATTAATATGAACTATATCTTATGAAAGGAGAGTTATGTAACTATAATTAACGACTTAACGTTACGTTAGTAGATTCCATTTACTATTTACACATATTTTCTTGGAACATTCGATAATTAACTATCGGGATATGATGACCCTATACTTCGCAGGTTGTGCGCAACTGGATACAAGCAAATAACTTGGAGCTGTTACCCTGGCCAGCAAAAGCCCAGATTTTAACATTATCGAAAATGTTTGGGCTCGAATACTTGCTGTTATCCGAAGACAACAAGGGCCAAATTTTATACCAGTAAACCGTAATGCACTAATTGCAGCCATTGATACCGCATGGGAAACGATTAATATTAATTATATTGATACCTTGATAGCGTCAATGAGCAGACGCCTCCAAGAATGTATCAATAATAATGGAGGTCACACCCATTATTGATTTCTTATATTTATTTATATAGTAATACCTTTATTTAAAAAAAACGTTTTCATTTAATTTTAAACTATAACTTGGTATCTTAATTATAATTATGTAATAAATTCTTGTCAAAAAACTAAATATATACGTTGACAATAAGAATTGCCTTAGTTTTTATTTTCACTTTTTATATTAACTACAGAAAAAAATGAAACGTCATAAAATATACATTTTGTAAGGACTAAATATTATGAATAGAGAGTTTAATGATTTTTTTAATAACTTACAATAATTAGTAGGTTAGATTTATTTAAAAATAAGTAATAATCAGTCAACCCAAATAACCATGTTTAGTTTTTGATTTAATTTAAAAGTTATTGCTTGTAGACGTTTTTTAAATCAAAATTATTTCTAATTTTATTTTGTAAACATTTCCTAAACAAAATTTTGATTCGATAATTAATCGAGCTATGGTGTTTAATTAGCGATACCTTCAAATATATTCTTTAAAGAAAAAATTAAGTAAGCAACGTAAATTACCTATTTTCTAAAACGTGCTTAGTGTAATGATTCATTCTACAGTCCTTCTATAAGATAACCCCTGCTGAGACTACCTGCTGTTAGAATTGTAAATGATACCCTTAAGCCCGCTTCACAATGTGCAAACTTTTGTTTACAGAAATTGTGGTGTCCAAGTTTTAAATTTCATGAGTGTACCTACATATCTATACTTGGTGGTTACATTATCAATGACTAATGGCTACAAACAATTTCCTATGGCATTTGCTGGTGACATCACTATCTGAAAAAAGTGTAAATATACAATTACTTTCTTCAGTTTCAAAAAAACAATATTTTTTTAGGAGACAGCTACCATTACCTAATGTATTTGTTTTGTATACATGTATGTACTATTTCACGAATTGTACCTAAAGTGTGTTCTGCAATTTACAATGTTCTAAAAGAAGAATTTCTACAAGTAAGTATATGAAAGATATTATTTATTGACACTATACATGTATTTACATGGTGAAGTAAGTAGGTGCTAATGATTCGTAAAAATGCGTAAGAACATTTTCAGATCTTGGAAGTTTAGGAGATTTTGCTTCATCAATTGCCATGGCATCTAATGTTGACTCATTCATGGTTGTTTCTTTGTTCATGGACAGCTGTGGAAGTGTATTATTTTGTAATTGAAGTTTATAGTCGTCGTCCTTTTTAAGAGAATTCTCTGTATTCCTCGCTTTGCCCAGAACTGTACGTCGCAAGCTTTGAAACTCATACTTTGCAGTTCGTCAGCCACATAATCCCAAATACTTCACAAGAGTCTGCTGACTGTCACATAACAACAAGGCAGCGGTGAAGTACAGCTTGTTGCTCTTGCTCTTTCTTCTTCTTTTAATGTTAGTTTTACAGATGAATTGCTAGATGAAGTTGGTATGCTAATACCTGACGTTGACGCTGACGGTGTGATGGGAATCTTGACTGTTTGAACTATCGGTAGGGCTTCTGATTGGTTAATCTAAAAACAAAAATAGTCAATAAATAATTAAAATTATTAATTTTCATCATTATATTGTTACAGATGCCAAACACTGAGACAGAATGGCTGGATATTGCGCAACAGTTTGAAGAAAAATGGAATTTCCCTCATTGTATAGGCGCACTAGACGGCAAACACGTCGCCATTAAAGCACCTAAACATAGTGGAAGTCTGTATTACAATTACAAAAGTACGCATAGTGTAGTATTAATGGCATTGGCTGATGCAGACTACAAATTTCTATAAATTAATGTTGGAAGTTTTGGACGAATTTCTGATGAGGGCGTTTTCATTGGATGCTCCCTATTAAATAAACTAGCCAATGATAGTTTAAATATTCCAAAACCTAGACCAGTTCCCTTTGTTATCGTAGCAGATGACGCTTTTGCCATAAAGCCATGCATGATGACACCATACGCATTTAGAAATCTGCATGGTGAACAAAGTATATTCAATTACCGGCTATCACGGGCACGCCGAATAATTAAGAATTGTTTTCGTTTAGCTTCAGCTAGATTTCGTGTATTAAGAAGACCAATTGAACTGGCGCCCAAAAAAGTAATCCTTATTGAATTTACAATATGTGTTTTACATAATTTTTTAATGTCGCGATCAAGAAGGCTCTATGCTCCCAATGCTAATTTCGATATAGAAGATCATAAAAATGGCATAGTACAACCAGGAGAATAGAGACCAGACACTCAGAGCCTACTGAATCTACAAGTTAATCCGAACTTTTGCGGAAATTTGAAAGCAAAAGATGTACAATTGGAGTTTACACAATATTTTCACCAGGAGGGAGAAGTTCCATGGCAGTATAAATATATATAAAAAATGTATAATTAAACTTACCATTGAATCCATTGTTATTTCATTATTACATGTCGGTCTATCTATGAATTTCAAGGCATCATAAAATTCCCATTTAACCTAAAAATTTTCTCCCGCTGCCACCATTTTTGGTATGTTTTCGTTTTCTGTTGATGCTTTCAAATTGGCAACGAAGGTTATGTATTTTATCCTTTACTTCTTGAGCCTTAATTCCAACTTGTTGGAAATTTTGTCCACAGCTGATTTTCGAAGATTCCTGTTTTTATAATTTTCCGACGAACAGTCCCACAAATTAGTAAATGATTCATATAATTTGATTAACTGCAGTGTCATGTTTCTTGTCCAGTTAAAAGTACAGCCTTTTCATTTTAAACTGAACAGCGAAACTCACGTGCAGCTTGTGAAATAAATGTCTAGTATGAGATTTGCAATAATTCGTGTTTACACGTTGAAACTTGTTGAAATAAAACTGTCATGACATATTCTTTCACGAGATTATCTCTAGGATATCACGTGTCTCAGACTTTTTTCGACAATGAAATTAAAGTGTTCTTCAGATTTTTGTTTCATGAGACAAAAATCTCGTGAGATATTCTCATTGTGGATTTGTACCTTTAAATTAAAAGAAATTTTTCGAATCATCCGTTTATTGGGAATTGAAAGTTAATGGGAAATGCGTTTATAAATTAAGTGAGATCGTGTCTTGCTAACACGTTTTGCAGGCAAGCATTTCCTATATTTGTTTCATAACAACAATTGTTTACATTGGGGTTTTTCTAATTACAGTTTTTCTTGTTCCTTACTTCTTGTGTAACTGTGGTTCTCTATTTTCTACGTGCATTGATTATTTATTTGCTGTCCTCTGAAATCGTTTATGCTACATCATGTCGTAATTGAGATGGTTAATACATCAACACTTGCTGTGTACGAGTATCTGTATTCGAAGAATTGAGGTGTAAGTTTGTAAAGCCCGTTGGACTACCGCACCCTCATCGCTTTTGGGGATGTGTCCCGGCATGTTAAACTCCTGTCGCAGGCTCCTAGAGATTAACTACGTTGGACGCTTGAAGAAACTTTCAATTGAAATTCACCGCAGACCTCAACTCTTCGACAGTGCATTCTTTTTTAGCTACTTCGATTTAAGCTTGCGTGTCCGAACTACCCAAGTATCAGTACTAGTACCTTTCATAAACTATAAACTTGGAATTATTGATGTCGAACGATCCAAAGGACGCATTACTAAATGATACGCGTATGTTATCAAAGTAACCTTAACGACTTTGACGAATTACTTTATAAGTTAAGGTGGCGCTTACAAAATCTATAGTTTTTGTTACATATAAACTCACATGCTGTGTGTTTTTACTAAGCCAGTTGGATAAGATCGCCATTCCAGAAAAGATAAGAATCCGTCTCGGTCAGTAGCAAATGTTATCTAGGTTCCGATTACCATTTATTTTGTGTGTCAATAATCTATTATCTATGGATTTGTGAAATATAAAAGAGAGAGCACGATATTCTGAATTGCTACTGATAAATTTATGTTTTGGTTGTGTAACCAATTAAACAGTGCTTAAACTGACTTATGTAGTTTAATTTCCTGTAACAACATTCGTCATTAAAAATTAAACTTTAGTGCTTCGGTAGATAAATAACTATTTCGTATATTTTCGCAGTCGGTGCTGCAATTAAGAAAACTGTAGTTGCTGGGAACTTGATGAGCAAAATCCACAAATGTTAAATGTCAAGTCCAATATGGCGGTTTTTACTAAAATACTGCTTACCTGACATCTTATTGGCGTGGTTTTTATTAGTTATCTATAGATCTGTAGAAACGGCACTGCAGTAAAAAAGCATATCCAAACCCGAAGGGTAAAGCGTGAAATGTAAGTGTTTTGTTGCTTAGTGAGAACCTTTTTTTTCTAAATCGGAACGAACTATATTTATTAGATTAATCTAGGCCTGAAAGTACAGGCTCTCCAATTTCAATGTGTTTTATAAGGTTTCTCTCTTATGAGTAGAGATAGAATGTTGCGGTTCTCGCAAAGCTATTGCTACTTTTTCATTAAACAAAAGATGCAGTAATTACATTTTTCTTAGCCATGGTTGGAATTGGAAATGGTTTGTCGTTTGTCGTCGGGGGCGTGCGCATATGATCAGGGACGATCGAAGGCATTCGGGGATTGTCTAGGCCGCTCGGGACCGTTTGGGGAAGCTTGGGGCAATTTTAATAGAATGCATGTGTAGGTAAACAAAATTTGATATTTCATTGCAACGACATGAAGTAAACAAGTTGAACTTTAATGAAGTTATATTAAACATATTACGTACATTACAAAATAATTACCAATACTTTACTTATTTTATATTTATAAATATTTAAGCAATGCTGCTTTTATCAATCCAGATTGTGGTTTGTAATAAAACCTAACCATTTTACATATACCTTATTTTCTTTTTCTCAATCAAGTATACATCAGGATGTCTTACTTTCTGTAGCTCTGCTTCCTAAAATTCTCCAAGAATATCTTTGCCTTTTTTATCTCTTAATAAATAAGTAGTTGGATTTGTTGATTTAATTTCTTTTATTACAATACCAGTTAGGAGTATAACCCTTTTGAAATATTGGTCTACTTTTACTTATTCTAACATGATCATTAATTGAATATTTATTGTTTACATAAAAATTTTTACATTAGTGTAGCTAGAGTTTGAAATAAGTTTTTCGTTTTTCTTGTTAACCATGGGTGGTTTTATTTCTATTGTTCGGCGATAGCTATTGTTGTATCGGTTTATTTGCTTTCTAAAATATTCACCCATTTGTAGTGTCCTTGCAAATAAACTCTTTCCACAACAATTTTTTAGAGTACGATTAACACGTTCCACTATCGATGCCTTTTTTTGTGCTAAAAGTACTATAATGATTTATATTATTTTTCTTCATCAGAGTCTGAAACGTTTTATTATAAAATTCTAAACCGTGATCGGTTTGTAAATAAATTAACAAAAATTTTAGTTGCAACAGAATTAATTTCATAGCTTTTGCTACATCTTTTACTATCTTTTGATGTTATAGGAGCAGTACAAACGTATTTACAAAAACAATCAATTACAACAAGTATGTATTTAAAATTATTATTTTGTTTCGCATAAGGAATCATTTCAACGAGATCGGCTTGTAGAACGGCACTACTTATCTACTAGGAAACTATATATATTTTTTTAAAATCCAATCCGCTTCTCATAAACTTTTCAAAAATACTATATTGTCTGTACTTATTTTGACAAATAATGTCACAATTCAACAATTGTTGAAAATATCGTATTTCTTAATTGTATGGATGGTTTTTCTAGGTAACCATAACATAATTTTGACATTTATGTCTTAAAAATTGGTCTTGGTTTCAAAAATGAACCATACTAATTCAGGTTGTTTTTTAGTTTGAGTCTCTCTGGATATCTATATAATTTGAGTTAAACTTCTATTATATACTTGCATATAATATACAAGTCTAAATTTAGAAAAACTTACTTATTAAAGTAGAGTTGTGCGGCTTTTCGGCGTTTTCGTTACTCAAAATGAAGCATAGCCATATTACAACTATTATTATAACGTTTTAATTGGTAGTAGGTAAAAGTAAAAGGTTTAATCGCTATTGAAATTAAAAAATATTAAAAAAAACATTCCATTACAGCCTACTACATATGAATAAGAAACATGACATTTTTAGAAATTGTTGAATTGTGACGTTATTTGTCAAACTAAATACAGACAGTATTTTTGGAAAACTTAGGAAGAAGCGGATTCGATTTTAGAAAGATCACATAAAGTGTCCTATTTAAAAAAATTAATTTGTTCAATAACTAAAAACAGTTGTGTTTAGAAAAAAAATAAATTAAAGTTTCGGTATTTCTAACACGAAACACAATTAAAAAAACAGAGAATTTATCAAATTTAATATACTTGCGATTACTTCACCACCGATACATTTTAATAATGAAATCTTCACTACGGCTGGAAGTGTTTCGCCCATTGAGGTAGTAATGTTTCACCAGATTGTGCTACTTTAACGAATCTTTGAGATTTGAATTTTTTGTTCGTGCTTTTAACTCAAATGTATTTTATTTTGATAACATTTACACTAACCACTATGCCAGTGTTGATTTCTGGTAAGAGCACGTTACGATACATATTCATTATTTACATGTACAGTATTTACATTATTCATATTTTGCTATATTATTTTATAATTTTTTATATTATAATTTTCTTTAGAGTTTTTTTTCGTGTTTGTTTTTTAGGGGTTTTTGTGCAAATATAAAATATGGAAGGTGATCAGTACCTTACAGTACTCCATGGTCAACAAGAAAAACATGTTCCTGAGAATCACCATTTTGGTTTCGGACCTGGTCATCAAGACCCTCCCGGATAATTAGGAAAAATGTATAACACAATTTCACAAAACACAATCACATTACACACTTAATTAATATTATTACATGTGAATACTAGGGTGAGTAAGGGTTGGCATGTTTAGGTTTTAGTGGTTTTCCTAAACCTTGAAGTAAATGCTTTGACAAGACGAACCAATCCACAATTGCACACGGTTTCGTCACTACACTGTACAGGTTTATACTAATCTTCTGGGGCACCATACATAACACTTACATCACAATACAATATTTAAAATGTACCATACGATTAAATAAATAAATATTATTTTACGTTATTTACAACTCCAGTATTGTATTCCTTTTAATTGCAAACAAAAATTCTGGATGTTATTGGTTGTGCTATCACCTCTTTTTAATTACCTAGTATTATCTACTTTCGTATAAATTGTTACCTTGGGAATTTCTATTTAAAAACCATTATAACCAAGGTGTGCTCACGTTGCGTGAATAAGTGTCATTTTAATTAAATGCTTTATTAGTAGGTAAGTTGCTATTGCTATATACATACCTTCTTCTATTAATTTTTTGCGGACTTCCACCTTAATAAAATTATCCTTTGTATTTTTAATTCTGTGAGTAAATTATAACGTTTAAGTGTAAATTACATGTTATTTATCAACATTTAATTATATGGAGAGTGTTATCATAATATTAATTAGATGATTAAGTGACTTAACGATACTAATATAATGAAATTATCAACATGATTTCAGCAGCAACTTAATACATAAATTATTGAGATTGTAGTGGAAATAATACTACAATTGAAGGGTATACGGTTGAAATAGGCTAAGCGCCGAAATAAAAATCCTAGATAATTTGAAAAAAAACAAATTTTTAAAAGCTATTTCTTTAAGAGTGATATATACATTAGTTCATGTTTAACTTTTATTAGAACATACTAAAAACATCAGTTTAATTTATTACTTATAAGTATATTTCTTGAAAATCATCATAAAAAATAAAGTAAAGGAAAAACATTTTAGAAACATGCGAAGTGCCATATATGAATAAAATTAAGTAATTCTTAAGTAGAACACATTGCACTAATTAAAAATATAGTAAAACTTGTTTGCACAAAAGTTAGTCTTTATTGAACATAACACTAATGCAAGAACTTTAAAAATTTATATTGTAAACTTACTTTAATAAGATGTTTTGCTAGAAGTTTTTATATTCTTCTTTTCAAGAAAGTGATACTTTTTCTTGTTTTCTGATATTTTGCATAAGAGCTTGAAGTTACGTTTCTTACATCTCTAATAGTTTTGTTTTTCTTTAGAATGTCTATCTTATGTCAAGTCTCGACATTGTTATAAGTGTATTTTACCTGCACTACTATATGACTTTCTGTATCAATACATATCATAACTGCTTTCTATTGTTCAGTTTTTTAATGTCTATGAGACTTTCTGCAGCCTTCTTAAGATCCCAAAAATCACAACGTTCCATATCTATAATTTCAAAAGTAGGATGATACTTTGCAGATTTAATAACACTATGTAAATCACGAAGAACTATAGCTTTCGTTACTCTTTTGCGCTTCTCTATAAGTGCAAAACCGCGGTCACACGACGTGAATCAGTGTTCACTAACTAAAAATGTGTGCTGAATATTTTCAAATTCTTCGGAAGTGACCAAAAAGATATACAAGAAATTCATAATAATCTTTTTTGGGCAGAATGATGATGTCAGTATGAGTGTGTTTGCGATACACCGAATGACCTAATTCACCTTTGGATTTCCGGCTGACAAGTACGTCAATGAATGAAAGAGAACGTTTTTTTCAATTTCCATAGTGTTTTTGATGTCAGCATGTTGTTTATAGACATGGTCAAGAAACGTATCTAAAGAAGGGCGGCCATGGGGTCATAGCATACATGTATCATCAACATACTTAAACCATACTTTCGGTTGCAAAGATGACGTTATTTGCCTACTGTTTTGTTAAGATTTATAGAAAATTGGCTAATTTTTAAGTAGGAGATTGAATTGTACTAACAATGGGCCGAAGAGGTACAACTTCTTTGTCAGTCTTAGGTAAACCATACAGACAAGGAGATTTGGAAGTAAACAAGTGAATCGGATTATCAGACTACAATCATCTTAAATTCCCAAAGCTAACATTACCTTATCAGAAAAAACAGCTTTAAAAGATCTTCGAAAAGACCCCGACGTCAATATTCTTCCAAGGGATAAGGGTAACGCTACAGTCATCTTTGATACGGCCACTTATGTAGATAAGTTTAATTCCATGTAATCAAAAGATGTACATAGGAGTTTCACAGGTGACCCCAAGCCTAGAATTAAATGCGAAGTTATTCAAATTATAAAATCATTTAACCTACCACTTGAGACGCAGCGACGACTTGTCCCTTCTACTTCCAAATTTCCTAGTGTACAGAGTGCGTTTCGAAAGTAATGCAATTGAATTTCTCGCGCCGCCCCTATTGGTCGGAGTGTGATCGGACTACTTGGAGTAGGTGGTGGGGATCTTTAGCTTTGCTGCGAAACCGGTTTCAGTGCTCTCCAAACTGTAAAAGTGGCAGGACGTCAGTTATTGTGAACATCTGCGCGCCGACCGTGTCACTGAAAAAATGAAATCGACGATCGAGCAACGTTACGCAATTAAGTTTTGTGCTAAACTGAATAAATCTTTTAAGGAGACTTTGAAATTGATTCGTGAGGCGTACGGGAACTCTGCTCTGTCCTACTCACAAGTTTCTAGGTGGTTAAAGGCCTTTAAGGAGGGCCCGGAAGAGGTTCACGACGAACAACGCTCTGGGCGGCCGTCAACTAGCAAAACCGACAACGATGTGACTTGTGTTTGACAATTGTTGGACTCTGACTGTCGATTAAATATCAAGATGGTTGCCAATCAAATATACTTGTCATCTACTGTTGTGTTTCGCATTGTTACTGAAGATTTAGAAATGCAGAAAGTATGCGCCAAGCTCGTGTCCAAGGTGTTGTCAAACGACCAAAAGACCAACCGAGTGGAAATTTCAAGTAAACTTTTGCAACGTGTTGTAATTGAACCTGATTATTTGGAGAACGTCATCACTGGTGATGAAACCTGGGTTTTCCAATACGACCCAGAAACAAAATGCCAAAGCTCTGAGTGGCACACCGACCAGTCCCCAAGCCCAAAAAGGCAAAAATGAGCAAATCAAAAGTGAAAACAATGCTCATTGTTTTTTTCGACAGCAAAGGAGTGGTCCATAAGGAGTTTCTTCCACAAGGACAAACAGTTAAGGCTGTCTACTATGTGGATGTGCTGGAAAGACTCCGAAAAAGAGTCGTCAGGACGCGAAAAGACATCTCCGCTACTTGGCAACTCCATCACGACAACGCACCTTGCCACAACGCGCTACGAGTCCGCGAGTTCCTGGCCAAACACAAAGTGCCTATAGTCCTGACGTCGCCCCAGCAGACTTTTTATTGTTTCCTCAAATTAAGGCAGCCCTGAAAGGAACCCGTTTTTTGTCCATAGAAGAGATCCAATCAACCGTGATGAAGGCTTTGCGAGAGGTCCCTGACAACGCTTTCCAGGGTGCGTACCGATCATGGCAGTGTCGCTGGAAAAAATGTGTAGAGGCCCAAGGACAGTACTTTAAAGAATTTTAAGAGTTTGTGCAAATCTGTTCAATACATTACTTTAAAAAAAAATAGTTGCATTTCTTTCGGAACGCACGCTGTATATGCTCTATCAAAAATTCACAAACAAGGTGATCTCATTTTTGGTTGAACTTCTTTTAGAAACTTATTTTGGGTTTTCTCAGATACTTTTGAGCCTTCAATGAAGGAGGTGCGGTGATGAAAAGGACATTAAAAACTCATGTTAGTTACTATTGCCGACGTATTGACCGATTAGCCCGGTCTTTACCAAGACATTCAAACAATTAAAGATTTTATAATGTATACATTGGTTTAACATCAATTAAAAACCGATCGACATTACAAACGTCAAAATTAAAAATTATACTAGTGCAAATACACGCCGTGCAAATACGCAAAATCTGTAATGGAGTATAAAACGCTTCAAATGTTAGGTTGTTATTACCTACTATCCTTTCAAATTATATTTAAAACTTTTAATGCCCGCTTCGTACAAACCCCCAAACTTTGGACATCGAGGTGACATGAAATGCCAACGTATATTATCATTAGTCAAAGAATCCTTTATGAATTTGTCATTTAACAATAAAAACTTATATAAACCTGTGTAATTTTTTGTTAGCGCTACGACATAGGTAGCGTTATCAGAATATAAAGCCATCGGTATACCTAGTGTGTCAATAAATCTCTTTAATGCTACAAGAAAAGAGTTGGTAGTCAATTCGGATACTAATTCTAAATGAAGGGTTTTACATGCCATGCAAGTGAACCAACAAACATATCCTTTAACTAATTTTGCTCCGCGTAACGCTCTATCCTTTATCATAAAGGGGCCAGCAAAGTCCCCTCCGATGTTTAAAAATGGCATAGATTGTTCTATTTTTGGGTAAATTACCCATTAAATATCTATGTGGTTTTGCATTTAGACGGAAACAAACCACACAATTAAAAACAATTTTTCTTGCTAAACTACGTCCGATGGTAGACCAAAATTGTTCTCTTATATTTGAAATTAATTGCTATGGGTCACAATGCATCATGCGTGTGGTCCTATAGTACATAATTAAATAAGTGAGTCTATGGTGATAGTTAAGTAAAATGGGATGTCGTTTTCAAATGAAAATTGGAATTTTTGTAATCGACCGCCAACGCGAATTAATCCTTTTTCATCTATAAATGGAGACAAGGACTAAATTGAACTTGTAGAACTGATAGTTTAATTGAAAAATAATAAATATATTTTTTAAATGTAATTTTTGTCTAAGGCCTGATTTTTTCACCTCCAATTAATTTTATCAGTCGGTTAAGTCCTCTGGAAACACAGTATTGAGCCAATCAAATTTTTAGAAAATCGCGTTTCTAAGACCGTTAAAATTAACTGGACATGAAAAAATCAGACTTAAGTCTAATTAAGAATAATAATGATGCCTCATTCTTTTTAACTTTTATTTGCCCTATAATTCGTGGATTCTATTCTACTTTACAATTATTTATAAAACCCAATAGAAACGCAAACACTCTTTTTAATTTGCTTGAAGAAGACATTTTATCAACAAGAAAATTGACATATTGATAATTATAGTGCGCTGTTCGGGTACATCTAGAACCTCCATGTTATCTGAAAAAGACCATTGTTTATGTGGCAAAATCAACCGCATTGGACCTTTCCACCACAAATTAGAATTTAAAAGATAAAGCAGGATTGTCAGCAGATTTGACATGATTTCAACAACCTTCGTGTGTCAAATCGTGCATTTCATTTACCCTATTAGCAACAAATACTTTCGATCGCTTAGGATCCCCTTTCAAGTAAGATAAAACAATAGTCGAATCAGTACAATATTATATTGTTAATGTATTAATTTTTATAGATTGTAACATCGCAAGTAAATTGGCTAATAGAGTAGCACCACATAACTCCAATCGCTATAGAGTGACCAGCTTCAGCGATGCTACGAGAGATGTAGCACATAAAATTTTACAAATCACTCGATCATCGACATCATTTAAAATACATTAAAATACATTACTGACATATGAATGCAAGTATTGCGCGTTTGGTATTCACTGATCGTTGTAAATCGGGAATAGAATATTTAGTTAAATGTTTTAAAGGATTCCATAACATCCCTAAAGTATGATTTTTATCCTTGAGTCCTATAGGAATTATATTCAAATCTAGATTAACGTTAAGATCAAATTGTGGCAATAAATCAACCTGGTTTGTAAGCCATTTGCGTAAGTCAAAACCACTCTTCTTTAAAATCATCGCCTTGTATTTGCAACAACTGTTCAATAGAGAATCGCCCCCATGTTAACAATTCGTCTACAGAAAAATCAGACTTAATTACATTACTTGCTAATGGAAATAGATTATTGTAATCCTTTGCTAATTGCTATACCGTCACATACGAAACAGCATCTGCTAGTTTTCTTGTTATAAGTATTCACCTGATGACGATTGCAGATAGTATAGTAATTAGAACGTTGTGTATATTCATTAAAAAATAAAAACAATTCAGGAGGATGTCAATATTTCATATCAAACAACATTGTTTAATTCATTCATAAAATTGATTGTTCATTGTACGAGGGTTGCCTTTTAAGTGTCGGGAATAGGACGTGCCTTATCACCTAGCAACCAGAAAAACTGTTTATAAACAACTGTTGGTATTTGTCAATGTCAAAATATCATTTAGATCGGCCTGATAGTTTTTAAACCGTGGCGTGTTAAAGTTCCCAAGTCGCTGTACGAGATGAAATTAAGTCCGGAACAATACCGCACGATTATTTTTTATAACTTTCAACGAAGCCTCACCCAGCAAGAATGCGTCGCAGAACTTGTTGCTGTTTTTGGCGAAGAAGCACCATCAAAGACAACCATTTATCGCTGGTATGCAGAGTTTCAGCGAGGACGCTCTAACCTCAGTGACGAACCGCGTGAAGGGCGACCAAAAACCGCCGTCACTCAAGAAAACGTGGATGCTGTTTGCAACATGGTTCTGGAAGATCGTCATGTGAAATACCGTGAGATTCAGGCATCATTGGACATCTCAGGGACCTCAGTTCAAAAGATCTTACACGAAGAAGTAGGTGTTAAAAATTTGTTTCCCGGTGGATACCGCATCTCCTCACAGAAGAACAGAAAGCAGCTCGAGTCAATTGGTGTCGAAAAACTCTACAACGATTCAACTCAGGAGCATCAAAACACGTTTACGACATCGTAAGTGGTGATGAATCATGGATCTATAGCTATGAGCCTGAATCGAAACGCCAATCTGCAGTATGGGTCTTCCAAAGTGAACTGAAACCGACAAAAGTTGTTCGCTCTCGCAGCGTTGCCAAGAAAATGGTTGCATCGTTTGTTGCCAAATCAGGGCATGTAGCAACAATTGCTCTTGAAAATCAAAGAACAGTTAATGCTCAATGGTATACGACCATTTGCTTGCCTGAAGTGATCGCCGAACTTCGGAAAGATAACCCAAATCGACGCATTATGCTCCATCAAGACAATGCAAGCTCGCACACCGCTCGAGCCACAAAGTCGTTTTTGGAACAGCAAAATGTCAAAGTTCTTGATCATCCTCCATACAGCCTGGACCTAAGCCCCAATGATTTTTTTACATTCCAAGAATCAAGAATATGCTACGAGGAAAGCAGTTCCAGACGTCTGAAGAAGCGGTGGATGCCTACTAAACAGCGATTTTGACTACACCTACTTCGGAATGGAATAAATGCTATAACGACTGGTTCCATCAAATGCAAAAGTAGATTGACTATCGCGGAGAGTACTTTAAAAAACAAAAAAAATGCGTTATTATACCTCTTACACTTTTCTTCATTCCCGACACTTAAAAGGCAACCCTCGTACTAATTAAATTGCTTAATTGTTTATCTGATTATAATTTTTGCAGCAAATCACACCTACTCTTCAAAAATTGCTAATATCAGAATTAATAGTTTTTTAAGTTTTATTCTAAGGGTTTTCCAGTCCCTACACGTAATTGAATCTAGTTTACTAGAAATTACATACAGGGTGGCCTATTAGTCCGAGGAAGGTGGATATCTCGAAAATATTGGGGTTAGAAAACTTTTACAATGAAAGTTGTGCAAATAAATGAGCTGCACATTTTAAAAATCATTTTTGTTTATACAGGCTTCTATCGTTGATGGTTGTTAAATATTACTATTTATTTGACAGTAACCGTATGAAAGCGACTTTTCCTGGTATCATAAATTTGTCGACATTACACAGAAAAACGTCTTCCGAAGCAGATAACCAGCATACGAAAGCGGAACAAAATCCGTTCTCAAGTTATTCCTAATATACAATATTTTTTGGGAAAAGTTTGACGCCCTCTGGCGCCTTTATGGTGCACTTTTGGTTATAGGTAGATTGGTGTCAAACGGTCTATTTTAAGCCAGAGAACCTTTGGTAAAGCCATGTAGACACCTTTTAATACACCCTGTATATGGTCATATTCACGGACGTTAATTGTGTCTCTTAATAGTATATTATGATACGAGTTTCATAAGACGATTATTGTCGCACGAATGTGTTTTGACCACGACGAGCGTAGCGAATGAGTGCGACAAGTCGTCGTATGAAACGAGTGTAATATACTATTTTTTCTACTTTGCAACGCGAAATAATCTAAAAAAATTGTATATAAAAAATATTTTTTTGCTTAGGGATTTATGAAGTTTGGTTGGTAACAATTTTAAATAATGACATTTTAAATTTTGAAATTGTATGTAATTGTTTTTCAATTTTCAATAATGGAAGATATTAATTGTACACCTCCTGAGTTGAAGGCCGCAGCACAAGAAGCGACAGATAAGTTGCTCCCTGAAAAATCCAAAGAGATTTATGAGAAAGAATATGCAGTGTTCAATACCTGGTGTATATCAAAAGAAGTTAAAAGCATCAGCGAGAATGTTCTTCTAGCGTACTATGAGGGTCAAAGAAAACCAAGAAGTCATCAACATTGTGGGCTTCCTACGAACCTGTCTAAATGCATACCGTAACATAGACATATCTAAATTTTCAAAGTTAAAGGCGTTTTTGAAACGGAAAATTCAAGGTTACAAGCCAAAAAAATCTTACATTTACGTTAAATTCTTTCAACACAATTATAATCTGCAGTTTAATTTCCACATTTTTAGGTAATACTAATTATGGGATGTTGAAAAAGTAATTACTAACTTGGCGTGGTCAAAGTCCCAACAAACTTTTCGACATTAACCATAAAGACCAAATTACTCGCTTCAGCTTCTAATTATGGGATATTCAGGAGCACTCCGAAGACATAAACTAGTTGATTTGTCTGTTAATGATTGAAACGATAAGTTTCTCTCATTCCAGAAAAGTCTTTTAAACATAATGATCCCTCCAGTAGGGCATATAGTCGACAGCACGCGTTTGTACAATAGTGAACTTACACTCGAGTGCTCTTACTCCTGAAGAGTCCCAAAAGGACGAAACAGCTGTCGGGTGATTCTCAGTGTTTGTTTGCTATTGTACAACCTCTTGCGTACTTTACTGCAGGCGATTCGAAATTTTTATACTTGCCAACTATTATGTTGGCTATAATTATTGAAGAATCGACTATGTAATTGCTTTACATACCTGTCGGCAAAGTTGCTTATATATATATATATATATATATATATATATATATATATATACAGGTGTCTCAGATAAGGGTGGCAATATTTCAAGGGTACATAGAGAAACTCCAGATTAGAGATTTGAGATAATAAATCTATGTCCGGAAATGCGTTGCTTCCGATATACAGGGCCTTGAAAAAATTCAAAAATTAATATGGTAGTCAAGTGTTTTTTGAAGTTCAGGTGAAGACAACGATACTCAAACCTCTTGCCAGTTGCGGTATTAATTTTGTTTTCGTTGTCGCCATGACAATATTCATTGTTCACTACGTTTTTATTGTCACCTGAAGTTTTTCGATAATGAGCTCTTTGAAAGACATCCAAATGGATTTTATTTTTTTCGCGGAAACGACGCGTCGGAGAAGAAAAAAACAAGAGAGCGTTTCTTTTTCAAATTGATTGGGAATGTGAAAATGATTCCAATATTTGGAAAAACCAGTGGCGTGCTACATTTTTCTTAAAACTAAGTGAGAAAAACCGAAAGTCCGGTCCTGAAATTTTTAGAAGAGTCGGATTGGCACATAAATATGACCAATACTTTGCTTGACATACTCTGAAATTTTAAGAAAATCGATCAACGCGTTTTCAAAATACAGACAAAACATATTAATTTTTGAATTTTTCAAGGCCCTGTATATCGGAAGCAACGCATTTCCGGACATAGATTTATTATCTCAAATCTCTAATCTGGAGTTTCTCTATGTACCCTTGAAATATTGCCACCCTTATCTGAGACACCCTGTATATAAATTATTTACGCTTTAAGCAATCTAATATTAGTTATTTATTTTTTAAGTATTTACTAGTTTCAACTCAAAATTATTGTGAGTCATCGTCAGAATTAAAAAATATTTTTCTACAAACGTTAAATATGACATTTGGTTTACATGGAAATTTAGAAAAACATAAATTGGTTTGTAATAAAAGGTTTTTTAAAAAATATATAAACTAGGTATGTAAAATGTTTGAATTTGGAGTTAATTAAATATATTAAGGACATCAAAATTCTGTTTGATAATTTCATGTAAGATCGTCAAAATTTGTTTGATCATTGATTATTAAATTTTGATTTGTTGTTTTAATGTATATTATTTCTAATTTATCTAATATTTGTCTATTATAATTAGTTATTTTAAAAGGATGTATGAGTGAATGATTTAAATGTTTACGTTTGTTTTGGATAATGTGTTTAGCGAAAGTTGATTTAATTGCATCTAAATTATAAGAATATTTTTCTTGTTGTCTAAGATATCTTAGATGTTCTTTTAATGGAATTGTAAAATTTCTTTTAGTTTTACCAATATACATTTTGTTACAAGAGCATAGTAGTTGGTATATGCCGCTTGATTCAAGACTATTATTTATATTTAATTTTTGTCAAAAATGTTAGCTAAATTGGTAGGAGCTTTGAAGACAAATTTATAATCAGTTAATTTATTCAGATCTTTAATTATGTTAATAAATTCAGGAATAAAAGGAATTGAAATGTATTTATTTTTTTGGTTTTTCATTAATGTTGTTAGATTTTTTAAATTATGTACATAATTAAATTTATTAAAAATGTTTAAAATAATTTTGAATGGAAATTGGTTTAAATGAGCAATATGAAAAATTGTGTCTAATTCTTTTTTAAAATTTGTTTCTGATAGGGTATGTTGAATAAACGGTTGAAAAGAAAGAAGAACGCTGATAGTTTTTGAGAAAAATCGTGATTTGAAGAAAAAGGAATTGTTTGAACTGTAGTTGTAGGTTTTCTATAAATGTCAAAATGTCAAAAGCCCATTCGATGTGCTTATGACTATAAGTTTTTACCGTATTCACTGGATAAGAATTTTTGTTAGAAACATACGATTAATAGTTGAAGGTAGGTTAGCCATGGAAATAACTGATTTTTATCATTTTTATCTAGGAACCTATAAAAACAATGAGTAAAGTTAGTTGTCAAACAAATTTTCCTAATTATTGAGTGTTCCGATCATCATAATAAATATGAATTATACCAATTCCGAAAAGTGCGACATGATGCTAATGTGATTATTATTTTTGTGATTATGTTATAATAGAAAATTGTATTTACTTATCTTATAGAGAATTTAATCTCATTTACGAAAATTAAAAAAAAATTAAAAAAATAACAGAAATACAAGCCTGTGAAGTGATCTCCTTTTTTAAATTTTCGTAAATGAGATTAAATTCTTTTTGACAACTAACTTTACGCATTGTTTTTATAGGCTCCTCCTAGATAAAAGTGACAAAATTCAGTTATTTCCATGGCTAACCTACCTTCAACTATTAATCGTATTTTTCTTACAAAAACTGTTATATAAGACCCATATTTTTTTATATGGTTGTCAAGAGAATAAAAGGTACTATCCGAAATATTAAAAAAAAATTGTATTATGGTATTTGAAGAAAAAAAGTTGAATACCGCTACCATTATAAGAGTACAGAATTTGAAAATTGTATTTAGTTATGTTATAGAGAATTTAATGTTATTTACGAAAATAAAATAAAAATAATAAAAAATAAAAACAACGGAAATACAAGCCTGGGGAGTGATCTCTGAGACACCCTGTATATACAGGGTGAGTCGGGAGGAGCGCACCAAACTCTAGGAGTGTATTATACACGTGAAAATAATGTAAAAAAACTCATATGTTCTTATGCGATTCTCATTTGTTTTCAAGTTATGGCGTAATTAAAAATGTTCATCTAGCTTTCCACTTATTATCTGAATTTTAACATTATCAAAGTATGCCATGTTCGAGGCTCAAAGACATTTGATAATTCTGACGTTTTGATGAACTGTCAGTATACAGTGAACAGTAACTGAACATTTAATTTCGAATTTATGTGATTGTTAGTGTTGCAAAATGCCAAATACTTATTCAAATTTAGAATATGCAAATATGGTGTTTGTTTATGGTTTCTGTAATGGAAATGCTACAGCTGCTGCTGAAGAATATCGTCAACGTTTTCTACACCAAAGACATCTTGATAAAAACGTATTTATTAGAGTTTTCAAC
This sequence comes from Abscondita cerata, assembly GCA_030710515.1. Classification (NCBI taxonomy): domain Eukaryota; kingdom Metazoa; phylum Arthropoda; class Insecta; order Coleoptera; family Lampyridae; genus Abscondita; species Abscondita cerata. The sequence goes on along the minus strand of JALBCR010001468.1, from coordinate 15,608 downwards.
AAATTGTGCGAGACTGGTAAGCTTCCCAGTGCTACATTTACCCGTGATGGCAGTAATAATACTCGTAACTATCATGTATGGTCAGACGAAAATCTCCACGCAACAATCGAAAGCAATTTTCAACATCTGTTTTCTGTGAACGTGTGGTGAGGTATGGTTGACAGTTATTTAATTGACCATTTATTTTGGAGGATCGTCTCACAGGAGACAACTACCTCATTTTTTACAAAATGAATTACAAGGCCTGCTAGAGGATGTTCCTGTAAATATTAGAATGCAGATGTACCATCAGCACGATGGAGCTCTTGCACATGTCGCTCGTCAGGTCAAGCAACATTTGAACGAACGTTTTCCAGGGCGTTGGATTGGTCGTGGAGGTCCTATTAATTGGCCTGCAAGATCTCCAGACCTCACACCACTAGGTTTTCTTTATGGGGCTGGATGAAAAATGAAGTCTACAAAATAGAAGTGGACACACGGGATGCACTAATTAGACGAATTGAGAATACTGCAGCCCATATTAAAGAAAAAAGAAATGAATCAATTTGGGAGAGCAACAAACACTCTTCGTAGACGAAGCAGAAAATGATTAAGAACATTTTTATGTGTATAATTTGTTTATTTGTTAATATGCTATAACTTGAAAACAAATGAAAATCGGATAAGAACATATGAGTTTTTTTACATTATTTTCACTTGTATAATACGCTCCTAGAGTTTGGTGCGCTCCTTCCGACTCACCCAGTAGATAATATAGATATCGTGTCACTTAATGTAAGAAATTTAGCTTCTTATTTTTAAAATACTTAGCATTTTTTTTAAATTAAGTTATACTTTCAGTTTGTTCTGATAGTAGGTACCATCGTGTTATTTAGTTTTACTTTGAACTTGTTTAGTTACAATATTAATATTCGGAATTTAGTTTTAACTTTTTATAACTTCATTTTTTTAATTCTTTAATTTTTTCAAATTGTTTGTAGAAATAAAATTTAATTTAAGTTTAAGATATTGTCCTGTAAGTGGGTAATTTAACCTGTTGGGGATTAATCAATAAATAAATAAATAAATAAACGACGGTTACCTTTTCCACACGGCCCAATCCCGGAAGACATTTTTGTTTCACCAATGACTTCGGCCGTGAGAGCCTTTCAAAAATATTGTTTTTGAAGTAGGTATATGATTCTTTCAGTTTAAATTTGACAATTGCAATGTTTTTGTTTTTTAATTGAATTGTGTTTTTGATGCAATCATACAACGTACTTAGTTGTATAACTTAATTGACCGATCAGCAAGTTCGATTCTCCAACACAATTTGTACAAAATCGTTACGTATTATTTATTGAGCGTTTTATTAAAGTCAAATCTACTTTTCTCCTACACCAGAACTGATTAAATTACATTTTCTTATTTGTACACTGCGCCGTATTCGGAATACGTATAACATTAAATTGCGTTCTAGATTTTCTTAAACGCTAATAAATATGTTTACAAATCAACTTGAAACTAACATTAAGCTAATTCAAGTTAATTATTACTAAAAGCATTATAAATTAAAATATTTATTTGAAGAAACAGACATCAAGTTTGAACTTTTTAATTAGTTCTTCCTATTCGACTTGGGAGTATATTATAAAATACGTCTAGTCGTCTAGTTTAAAAGAAAGTGTTAATTACATTACCACGTAGAGTTGCAACAAATCTGTAGATGAATAAAATAAATAGCGCAACGGGCGTACTTAAAAATAGCAAAATATTTTTTTTATCTACAGCACATGTCTATGTATTACATAAGTTTTTAATTGTCAGACGCCCTCACATTGATGATTTTTGGGAGTATCCTAGAAATAGGTTGAATCTATTTTTACTGTTGTGCAGTCACGACTACAACGAAGATCCTAAAGTGCGAATATCTAGGTCAATTATGCGTAAATTGAAATTTGTGAACATAATTGTTTTTACAAGGATAAACTATGTCAAATATTTTTTATATTGAACAATTAAGAATACTCAATCTCACCGTACTGACGTCACTTTAAACGCATTTCAAAGTTCTTACACTTGAAATAATATAAACACCTAAATTTTTGAACCGTGTTATTAAATGTGTGTTAACATTAGTGTCATTAGTGATTTAATTAAAAACTTGGGTAAGTCTGCTAATTCTAATTTTGTACAAATGAAAAAATTAAATATAATTTGATATCTGTGTAAAAGGCATGTCAAAACCAGTTAGTGATTAATTTCTTTAATGCTTCGAGTTTTGAATAACAAAAAATTTTCAAATCACTTTCGTTAATTAGGTTAAACTTTTTGTGCAGCTTTAGTAATGACAAAAAATTTAATTTGAGTAGTTTTCAGTTTCAATTAAAAATGATACATTTAGATATTTATAAGAAACACAATAATTGTTGATGATAAATGTTGTAATGCTTATGATATACTTAATATTACACTTAATTTTTTTATTTGTCTAATTGCTAGATTTAATATTTGGACAACATTACTTAAAATCACCAAGAGAGTAAGGATTGTATAAACATAAGATTACGTGCTACCAAAAGATTTTATTTATCATCTTTTACAAAAAACTGATGCATTTTACAAAACTTCATTAAAGCGACATTAATCTAGAGATTCTACTGTGCATATAAAATTACTGCAGATCGTGTCATAGAAATTTAAATTTTTTTAAAAAACTTTGTAGCGTTACTTTAGTTTTGTAATTCCAACCGTATAAAAAAAACGATTTAGCAAACAAACTGACTAATTTAATGAACAAAAAACTTTAAACGTTAAAGTTTTTTCTGAAGTTGTTTTGCTAATACATATTATGCAAAAAATATTATTAACAAGAGGTAATAATAATAATAATAATAATAATAATTATTATTATAATAATAATAATTATTATAATAATAATAATTATTATAATAATAATAATTATTATAATAATAATAATAATAATAATAATAATACCATATAGGCAAAAATATTGTTATAATCGTATATTATGTAACAAGGGACTAATGTGCGTTAGGGACTAAAATGCTTTAGTAACGCACTTTAGTTCTGTGTCTGATACATTGTTTTATGCACTCCAGTTCTTGCTACGTATAATTAAGAATTTTGAAAAAAATTAGGACAAAAATGAATTACAGTTGAAATAAATTATAATTTTAATTGTTTAATAAAACGCATTATGAAAGTGTTAATACAAATCATGTAAAACATCAATGAATAAAAAATTAATATGATAAAACGTCAAATTAAATATCTACGTTTAAATGTATGCAAATCCAGTAGTTTACTCGGTATGCTGCAATGGAAACGTTATGTTTATTTTACTTTAAATCGCTTGGGATTATATAAAACGATTTTAATTCCTTTGAGATTTAAAACGGTCCTTTAATTTTGCGAAAGGAGGAACTTAAGTGAATACTTTAGTCCCTGAAGTGTAAAATAGTATATAGTGTATGTAGTATATACTATCTACTAAAATAGTAAAAACAATAAAATTCATATTCATATTGTTTATAAGTATTCATCAACAGTGTAAAATGCATTGATTTGTAGTATGATCTTGATTGACTTAAATACATTTTTAAAGGTAAATTTCTTACATGAAGAGGTAGTTTATTATACAAAACACTATATACCTTTTATAATATGGGTTTGACTCATAAAGAACCAATTTATGACTACTGTACTCAATGATCATTACCATGTTTAGTGCGATAATTATGAAAGTGGTTTTGAAACTTAAAGCTGTTTACATTAGTTTCAACAAACTTTAATTTTAATGCCTAGCCACCACAACTTTAAAATTTCAAATGAGACTACCCCATTTGTATTACATCATTTTAAAACCCTTTTCATTGCAAATACAATGACACTTCGTTTTTATAAATCGGTTGAGATTTGACTGAATTATTGGTACAAACGAAAAGTTGACAAACCCAAATACTCGCCACTAAACAGTTTTTTATCGGCTACACACGACCACATTACTTACATATTTTTATTGAAATGTCTATCAGTTTACAAAAAAAGTCAGAAATGAAAGAAAAAAGCTGAAGCAAATAATAGTCAGATTTATTTGATGAATTGCTCAAAATGACCCCCGTTAGCTTGCAAACAATAATACAGTCTGTTTTCAAATTCTTTTCGAACATTATTGAAGACATCCGCAGTTATTAATTGGCATTCTTCTACAATTCTCTGACGTAACACTTGTAATGTTTCAGGCTGCGTGGCGTACACTCGTGATTTTAAATGGCCCCACAAAAAAAAGTCTAAAGGGGATAGATCCGGAGATCTTGGTGGCCATTCGACGGGACCTCTTCTGCCAATCCAATGTCCCGGGAAATGGTTATTCAGAAATTGTCGCACAGCCACAGTATAATGCGGGGGCGCATCATCTTGTTGGAAGGTTATTTCATTTTCTAGTAAATTGTCGTCACTTTCTAAAATCTCTGTTATCCTAGGATCAATTGTATCTTCTAATAATTCTAGATAAATGTTTCCATTGAGATTACCTTGAATGAAAAATGGTCCAACAATATGGTCGCCCAAAATTCCAGCCCAAACATTTAATTTTTGAGGAGTCTGAGTATGAAATTCCCTAATTAAATGAGGATTAACGACAATTGTGTCTATTTACTTCGCCATTCAACATAAATGTGCATTCGTCGGAAAAACATGTATTGTAGAGAAGATTTGGATTCTGTAGAAGTTGTTCACTAAAGTATTCGCAAAATTCGTTACGGCGATCAAAGTCATCTTCATGTAACTCTTGAACCAGCATCATCTTAAATGGATGAAACTTGTATTTTTTTCAAAATTCGATGAACACTGGAACGGGATACGCCGGAAGCTTGAGATACAGTTGTAATCGATTGCTTATTGTTCATCTGTACATGACCCAAAACTGCCACTTCAAGTGCTTCATTTCGAACTGGACCAATTACTTCACGTTTCTTGTTTAAAAGCGAACCCGTTGCAACGAACTTGTCAATCAGTTGTTTAACGTACCGAGGGCTTACATTTTTTTTTCAGGATGATTTGCGTTAAAAATTCGTGCTGTAGCTTTAGCGCAATCATTATTTCGATAATAAATTGCAACAATTTCTACTCTTTCCGCGACTAAATAAACCATTTTTAAAACACGTTAAAACTTTCAAGATCAAGCTGAAATTAACGATTTTTGGTCACAAGCAAAAAACGGCGACTTTTGTGACAGTGTTTTGTTATTCAGAGAAGATCTGATTTCTATAGACTTATTATAAACAAAAAACAATTAGTATCTGACTTATTATTTGCTTCAGCTTTTTGTCCTCTTTCTGATTTTTATTGTGAACTGATAGACACATCAACAAAAATAGGTAAATGTGGTCGTGTGTAGTCGATAAAAACTTATGAGTGGCGAGTATTCCCGTAGAAATTACTACGCGTAAGTTGGTTTGTCAACTATTCGTTTGTACCAATAATTCAGTCAAATCTCAACCGATTTCTAAAAACGAAGTGTCATTGTATTTGCAATGAAAAGGGCTTTAAAATGATATGCCACAAGTGGGGTAGTCTCGTTTGAAATTTTAAAGTTGGGGTTACTACGCATTAGGGGGATGAACATATCGAGTTGGCTTGACTGTCAAAAAGGCTCCCCTTAAGAACAAAAATCAACGTGTCTCGGCGAATTTTGAAATATTTTTTAGTTTTCACGTTATAGGGGGTCAAGTTTTCGTTGGGATACCCTGTATGTAAATTGAAGGCAACGTTAACAATTTATGTTTAATAAAGATTGGCTTACAGAATTGAACGTTTTTATAATACAAAAACTCGATTGCTATTATTTGATCCACCCCATAAAATAATAGCATAACGCATTATTAATTCAATGTTAGCATAATAAAACTTTATAGATGTATCCATATTAGATATATACGAAAGACGTTTTAATGCATAACAATATGATGCTACTTTTTTTGATATGTAAGATACGTGAGGTTTCCATGTTAGTGACATGTCAATATAACAGCCAAGAACTTTAAATGCTCTGACTTGGTTTAACGCCTTATTATGTAACCTAATTAGTTTACTACTGCTGTAGTAATTACTTTTTGTATAAAACTGCATCAAGCAAGTTTTAGTTGTGTTCAGAACAAGTTCATTTAAACTAAGATAATTAATTAGTGTTTGTAACACACTTTTTAGGTTATCATACTTAACTTAATCTCTTTTTTCACAAGATAATAGTGTTAAGTCATCAGCAAATATGACATGATGGCGATTTAAGTAATTGCTTATATCATTTATGTATATCAAGAATAGTAGAGGGTCTAACACACTACCCTGTGGTACTGTGTATGACTTCTATTAGACAAATCACTTTTAAGAAGATATTGACAGTTTCCTCTAATTCCCAAACAATCCAATTTTCTTAAAAGCAATTTGTGGTTTACAAAATCAAATGCTTTTGATAAATCTATGAAAAGAGTAGCAACAGAATTATTTTGATCTAAACTATGATGTATTACATTTATTAGTGAGGCTAAAACAGTAGTTGTTGATCGTTTTTCTCTAAATCCATGCTGAGTTGTTAGTAGCTTGTGAGTATTCAAAAATTCATTATACGTTTTGAAAAAAAATACACTTTTTACAACACAATTATTTATAATTAAATTCAGTGGTTCATCAGCAAGTAGATACACTTTTCATAAAATGGTTTATTTACACTGACTTCATTTAAATTGTTATTTTGAGGCGATATAACGTATTTATTAAATACATTAGATATAGTTATTTTGTTGGTATACTCAATATTGTTTAGTACTATCACTGGTGAAGAACTTGCAATAGGAGAGATATTGTTTGTAACTGACTTATTTACAACTTCCCATACTTTCTTAGCTTTATTAGAGGAGCGATCAATTGCATCAATTATATAGTTTTGTTTAGTTTTCTTAGTATTTGTTTGTACATTCTTTTAAACTCTTTATAAATACAGCCTGGTATTACGCCAAATTTACATATTACATTACATATCTTTCAATGTTAAAGATATTTTTTATGTCTGATGTAACCCATGGTTTTTTCTCATCATAATTTAATTTAACAAAGTTAAAACATATTTCGAAGTGAAACTAAAACTACAAAACTGTTCATTAACATTATCTGTGGTAAATATATTGCTCCATGTTTCGTTTGCTGTTTTATTCTTAAACATCAATAAGTTCTTTTTCGAGTAGGATCGTACATCGTAAAGTAGATTGCTTATTTTTAGGTAACTAGAGGAAATGATATTACTTGAGAACTATGATCGGAAATGCCACAATATATAATTTCTCTATCCATGATGATGTTGTTTGAAATTAGTAAAAATGTAATCGATTCCAGTTTCAGATTGTAGTGTTGTTCTAGTAGCAGCACAAAATACAGACGACAGACAAAAAGAACTTGTCACATCATGCAGTTTACTTTTTTACCATCTTCAGAAACCAGTTAACATTGAAGTCACCATTTAGAATAATTTTCTATTGCTTTCTTTTACTATTAAGTACCAAAAGACATTCCACAAGTTTTTCAAAAAATAGATACATTACTATCTGAATTTGGTGCTCTGTAGACACATATAAAATATAAATCAACATAACTAGCAGAAAGTTTGATTGCTGAGCACTCAAAATCTTTATCTGATGAAAGAACAACAAGTTTCTATAAATTGACTGCTGAGAAATTATTTTATACCAAGATGAAGACACCTTCTTGTCGATAATCACTTCGAGAGTAATAACTAGAAATTATATAGTTTGGAATTGTAATGCTATTAATTTCATCATTCCTAATCCAAGTTTCAGTAAAGCACATAATCTAGAAAAACTTCAATAGTATCTCATTTATTTTTAATACATTGTACATTTAAATAAGCAATTTATATTTAGTCGTCATTTTTTGCATTCCAAGTCGAAATAAAAATTATTCATACGAGCCCCTTTGACCAAATTTCTGGGTTTTTTAAATTCATTAAATTGTTCAGCTAGCACAGAAACCTTAAAAGAACTGTATTTTCAGACACATGCAATTTTATTTTTTCTGTTCTAACCTCCGGATCTAAGTTGTACACATGTAGATGCGAAAATCTTTTTAGCTGGCTTTATGGTAAAGTTATCACCTGATCCTTGAAGTGCTTTTTCTATACGATTTTTTTCATGTTACTTTAACAAAACCATCATTATTCAATTAAGATGTTGTCATACTTTCATTAGTAATTGCAGACTTTTGCATTTCAGGATTGATTTCATCAACAGAAATTTTATTAATATTGCTAACCGTTGGAGTAATTGCTTGTATAGAATTGGCTTTAGATACGGTTACGACCTTAGCATAACTAATAGCATTATCTGTTGTATTTACGGAATTCTTAAAATTTTTAACTTCATAACGTAAACAGCATTTCTTTAGTTAATTCTTCAATTGTAAGTTTTAGATTTGTAATTTTTTAAACATTTCCCCTACATTCGTTTGTGTTAATTTAATTAAAGTTTTATTTAGACTGTTTGTATTAGGTAAAGCTGAATTTATGTTTTTACATAAGTTACAACACCAATTCTCTATATAATTAGTAATTTTTAAATTAGTGAACTGTTCAGTGCTTATATTTAAACAATCTAGATGAAAACTGTTTAAACAATTTCCCTTACAGTCAATAAAATCATCATACCTCGCAATTGCTTTTAAACACTTTTGACACTTACGCGTCATACTTTGAGTATACAGGGTAGCCATTTAGTGCGAGGAAGGTGGATATCTCGGAAAATATTGGGATTAGAAAAAAATGATCGCAATAAAAGTTGTGCAAATCAATGAGCTGCACATTTTAAAATTATTTTGGTTTATACATGGTGTTCCATAAAAGTGTGACATACCAAAGTTATGTTTTTTTAAATGGAACCACCCATTTTATATTACAAATTTGGATTATTGGGAAACTCTAACATGACTTTATGCAGTATAGATAGTGTTTAAAATGGAGGGTTTTCGCATTATTTCACTTTTTCCGGAAAAATTGACGTTTCGAAAAAAATAAATAACTCAGTTATCCTGGAATTTATCCAACTGCGATTTCGTAACTTTAATATGCATTACAAGTGCTAACTAAAGCTAGTTGTTCACCTTTGTAACCTTGCTAAGTTTTAAGTAATCAATTATTTAAATTGAACTCCCTAAATTCATGGATAACTTAATTTTTTTCAAATAGCACCACCTAATTTTTTATGTGCCGTTGAACGTGGAATGATCTCTAGTTCAGTGAGTGTGTTAGTGTCTAGTCAGACAATGATTATTCAAACGGATTGGTAGAGTTTATTTATTGATTTATGGTAAAAACTCTTTAATTCTGTATTTTGATAGATTAATGTTTAAAAAATTCCCAAATAGTGGGAAAACATATATATATTGAAAACTTTTAATTAACTGTGATAACACAAACTATCGTTTATTAATACTGACTAAAACCATCAACCCAACGCATTTCAAACCTAACACAATAATCTGTTTTTAAAACCGTATTTTGGTTTTATTAACCGTGCGCGCTCTAGAACGTTATTTTAAAACTAGAAGACATCAATTACGGTAACAATATTTGTTCAGAACGGTAGGCGTAACAAAAATGTTAATATTATTACGCCACTGGAGTTACGAGAATCAGTAAGAATAATCGACGATTCCAGAACGATTGAAACTTTCGAATTCTTGAGTGTTCAAGCGTCTATAAAAGGGTATTTATGCGGTTTTTGGGACCAGTTGTGAGTTGTCAATTAATGCGAGATATCATAAAGTATGTGTTTAAAAAAATCTTAATATTGTAATACGATGCTGGCGTTAATTCAACTCGCTATTAAAAAACACAAAGAGAAATAATTATAATTGTAACAATCTAGACATGTAATCATTACATTTTTGAAGGACATTGTATTAAAAGAAGTCACTAAATAAACTTATCAAGAAATTCTATGCATTATTATTAATACTCAAAGTTTCCAAGTAAGTTACGTAAAGCGTGTCATATTTTTTTGAGAATTGAAAGATGGCACCAGCAAAATTTTCATAGCCTTATTGGTTTAAGAGATACAGAGTGAAATTGAAAATCTCCTGTAAATCTGTTATTCTTTAACATATCGAAAAAATAAAAAATTTATTTCATAGTTAGATTATATTGTTTATGAGATATTAAATAAACTTACGTTTTTTTTTAAATGGGACACCCGGTATATTAAACTTTGGTACAATGATCTTACCTTAGTTGAACAAGATGAAAACGCCAATTGCATTGAATTTTTAGACCACTTTTTATTGTCATAGATGCTTTTTAGTCGATTCAGAATTATTAAAAGAAATAACAAGAATTGGGAAGACAATTTTAATGAAACAACGAAAGAGTAAAATAGCACGTACAAATACAAAAATACCGAAGGTATTGTGGAGGAGATGTATTTTATTCAGTTTACATCGTCCTATTGAATTTGAGATTTTAAGATTTTTTTTTTTTTAATATTTGTCCATACTTTCGATACACCAGATATGTAGCACAGTTAGATAGCGGTTATCTTTCTGTCTTTTTATCATTGAGTAAATTTACGCACTCACTGCTGCACGACGGGCACCTTTTTAATTCAAGATGCGACTAACTGAATGCAACAATCCTTCTAAAATGTTAATATAATTAGCAGTATAGCAGGGTATACTAATGTGAAACCAGCTTAAGAGATTCAATAAATTCAATGGGTAAAATTCACTGTTTTTTAAAGTAATTGACTTTTTCATTAAATTTAAATAAATTTTGGAAATTTGTATATATACTAAGTGACATAGAAGGAAGAACACCCAGTAATAATAAATATTTTGTAAATTTTTTTTGGGAATATATTTGTTTATACTAAGATAAAAAACGATCAGTTTTTCAGCCATATTATCCTAGCGGTTGTTTTGTTAACCTCATTCAAAAAAACCCACAGGTGACTTAGGTCTTCATTAAAGGTAACATGACTGCTGCGCGCTACATCCAGGAGGTCGTAGACCCCCATATTGTACCTTATGTTCAGACCATCCCCAACAGCACATTCCAACAAGACAACGCACGACCTCATGTTGCTAGGGTTTCTTTGGCTCATTTTGAGGCCAATCAAATTGCTTTGTTGCCTTAGCCACTAAGATCTCCCGATCTTTCGCCCATCGAGCACGTCTGGGATATTATGGGAAGAAGATTACTCAATTTACCTCACCCTGCACAAACTCTAGCGGCTTTGCAGCATCCGTTACAGATAGCATGGGATGAGATACCTCAAGAAGAAATTAATCACCTCATTAGAAGTATGCCCAGACGTGTTAATGAATGCACAAGACATCGTGGTGGAGCAACACATTATTAAGTTTTTTGAAGAAGTTAACAGTTTAATTTTTATCAAATTGTGATCGTTTACTAATCTAATTCGTATACACTAGTATACCAAAATTGTTCAAATAAATTCATTATTACTGGGTGTTCTTCTTTCTATGTCTCTTAGTATACGTTGTGACTCTAGCAACATGCAACATATAACTTTTTACTATTAAAAAAATTGATGAAATTTTTAAATATCATATTGAATTGGTTTTGCATATTGTGATCATGATCATTGTGTACCATAAATTCTATAAAACTCATTTAAATTTGTTGGCTTAGACCAGATGAAACAACTACTTAAAGTTGCAAAACGTTTTCTTCAGCAACCACCGGAGTTTTTGTCAAAGTAGCATAAGTTCTATTAAAAGGGTCTAGACGTTATACCATTAGGCAACCTACACCAACTATATTTATTTACCAAGAAAAAATCTACAATTCAAAATTCGCATTAAATTTTTATGTCCAGATTTGTATTATTTAAATCAATACTGTATTATGATGAATAAAACAATAACATTAACAAAAAGAAGAAATTATTACATCATATATTGCACTGTATGATATTTATTAAAATTTGAATACATTTGGATGCTTTTAATGAGATACAATATAAATAATACAATAATGTTTCGGCACTAGAGTTTCTAAAATGAATTAGAATAGTGTTTCTAGAACTCTATTCCAAAACGTTTGATTATCTTTTAGATTATTATATTTCGAATATAAACGCGTCATCATGTATTTAGTAATCAGTTATAAATTAACATTTAACACGAGTGGATATAAATCGATATAAATTGTAATGTAGTTGATGTGTTTTTATACAAGTTAAAGAACTGTACGCGTAAAATAAATAATAAATGTAATTTGATCCTGACTGATTATTAATTTCTAGCGCTTATAAATGCGATAAGAAAAAGAACGCTAAGATTCGCTACAATAATTTTAATGGTGCGCTTTTAATGTGATCAAATCTTAAACCTCAAAATACAATATTATTAAAACAAAAATATAAAGTATGAATTCCTTCAACAAGAAAGCTTTCTTTAGAATGGGAAAAAAAGAATTTGTTTACTTCATAAGCGTCAACGTTTCGGTAACTAGGCCTTCTTCAAGATGTAGAAATATTAATTCATTTTTAGTGAGATTTTGACAACACATCAAACAAACGAACAAATGGGGGCTTCACAAAATAAATTAACATAATAGAATACGTTAACAAACAATTAATTCAATAAAAAGGCAAACAAGCGAAAGTATTATAGTCTTACTGAAATGTAAAGTTTTACGTTACGTAAACATTAGTACACAAAGTATAGCAAAATAACCTTGAATTCTAACCTAAACTTTGTATTAGCTGACTACTTTGTTAAAAAAATTTCCAAATGTCAAAAAAAAAATTCCAAGACCTACCCAGTCCAGTAGTTTATTTGAACGCCCGTTATTTCTTAGTTTAAACAAGGTTTTAGTAGCGATAGCGGATATTAGGAGGAAAAGGTTTTTATCTAAATTGACAAGAAATTTCCTCGAAACAATAATAATAAGAGAATAACGATAAGCGATTTAATACTAAAATAAACTGACGCTCTATTTGTATGTATGTTTAGTTTTAGAAAAAAAACATGTGCTCATCTTTTACGAAATTTTTACCAAATTTTCTTCCGCATATTTGACAAAAATACATGGTATCCTTAAACTTTTATTTTTATCTTAATCCGGTCTTGTTAATTACGTTTTCAATTTTAATAAATAGGATGTAGAATAGCATCTGTGATTTATAATTAATACTAACTAAAGATGTTTATGTAATTGCCCATTTAATATAATTGGAAGTAATCAATCGAAACCGATTAATAAATTAAATTCGTAAATATTATTTATTCACGTCCTACGTTTTGGCCAGGTTTGTGAAATGGTGGGTTTCCTTTATATGGCACTTTAAATTTTTTTTTGGATGTAATTATAAAATAAGGACATATATAAATGTTATCTAATACCCGACACAATTTTTTCCTTTTAATTTTTGGTTATTAAAATACTACGCATTTCAATTTTAATTAAATAGGTTTGCCTACGCCTATGTATTGTATGTAAGCAAAATTAGATACCGTATCTATTATATTTCGATTTATATTTATAGCACGTATGATCTCATATACCTTTATTTATAGGTAAATTAAACACAATTTTGTATTTTAACTTACCATCAAAGTTTTTGGTAATTTAAGGCAAATCTAACCGTTTTATTTTAAGGCACAATTTATCCACTTGAACTAGCCACAGTTTTTTAACGAAAGTCCAATCAAAGAGGGACGGAGAGAGAAAGAGAGTAAACAGCTTCCAAATTGAAAAGATCGCAAGTAACTGACCAATTTGATCTTTGGAATGTTCCTGAAATTGATTAAATACAATTTTTTTCTTTTGTCATTTTGCACATTAAAAAATAAGTTCGATTACAACATTCATTGTTAAATGTTTCTCCAAAATATTGTGTGAATTTGTATTCGGGTTGTAGTAAAACGCCATGTTTACTTTTTATTGTGGACGTTTCGACGTTTAAATATATGGGCTTCTTAATGGACATTTTCAAGTTAATTTATGTGCCTGGTAATACCTTATTACTAGCGTTTCTAATATATCCAATATGTTAGTTTTGGTCCAGCAAACATGAATTATTCTAAAATATCTATAGTCAAAAAACATATAGTGTCCCGATAAGAGTACGGAGCGCTGTATTTCGTAAACAGTAAATAATAGTGATTTGACGAAAAAATCCTTACAAATAAACGGGGTAAAAGAAATGTCTGAAAATAATTTTGCAGTTCGTAAATTGACCACTAGGAGACGTAACTGCTATGAAGAAATCTAAAGTTCATATTATCTCCGAAAGGTGGACGATGCGCCATTACTTTGAAAACATCATATCTGTTATTATTTATTTATTTTATTTATTAGTATGGTACATTTTAAATATTGTATTGGGATGTTTTGGATTCTTTATGGACAATGTGACAAAATTGTGGCAAGAACATGTAGGAAATTCAATGAAATGTATCCTGATTTGCAGCCAATGAACGAAAGAAAGTATATGCTTTAAGCTTAGAACCATAATTGATAAAGTTCTCCTGTATTTGCATAAACTTTCTTTCGTTCATTTGTTCCAAATCAAGATACATTTCATTGAATTTCCTACATGTTCTTGCCACAATTTTGTCACATTGTCCATGAAAAATAAATAGATTCATCAAAACTTCATGCAAGTAATTATTTCGCTCCATTGTAATTTGTTTTTGAATAAGTATTAAGTAGTAAATCACAATCACAATCTCAAAACTTCGACGTTTGTCAAACACAGTGAATAATTTAGAAATTGTCAAATTACATGGCGTTCCATGGCTAACTAATACAAATTACGTGAAGACAATGTGATTTTTAATAATTATTGCGATTATTTCGAAAAGTTGACGAGTTAGCTATGCCACTATGCTATATCAACTTGAAGGCATTTTAATTATCTATCAGAATTTCAAGTAATATACAAGGTGTTCCATTTGAAAAAATAAAGTTTTGACCTTTTTTGTTTGTCACGTCAAACTCATTAATTTTAAACCGCCCTGTATACAATAAAATAAAGTTATTTATGTAGCTGTTAAATACAAGGCTTTAGCAATTTGCATCTAAAATTTCAGCCTTATATGGGTTCAAATAGCAACTAAATATAAATTTTGTTTTTGAATAAGTAGAGTTAGAAGCGGCAACACCGCCAAAATGAAAATATTTTAGAAAGATAGATCATGTCTATTTATGGCAATAGCCAAATTTTTAGATTACTTCTATGCCCCGTTTTCCATAAACGCCTAACCTGTCATCGACTCGACAATCAATGACCCTGTATATCTGTTTCATTTAGGTTTTCAATAGAGATTGCTTTCTATTGCATAAAACATTACACAAACAGGATATACGAAGAAGGAACGCGGGCAATTGGTCGGATGAAAAAAAGCCTCACTCATTTGGGCGCGCACCAAGAAGTTGCTGGCGAAAAGAGGTTGAGGATAAACGATCGCACGAAAAAAGATCGGTATTTGCTTATACCTAAAAGCACAACGGTGAACTGTATAACAATGTTCCAAATTGCATTACATTTTTCTGGCGCGTTTAAATGTTTTTT